>ML439157.1:0-26393 GCA_005239525.1 Nicotiana knightiana
CAGGAGGATGATTGTTCACTGCCATAGATATCTGGCCCAACTGTACTTCAATATTTTTAATAGATGCATGATGTACATCTACTCTCTCACTGATTTTCGCATTTGACCCAATAACCTGCTGCATCATAGCTTCTAACCTGGAAAGCCCATCTTCTTGCTTTCCCCCCTGTTGATGCTGAGGAGGGTAGTATGCTTGTTGTTGATTCGGATGGTTATAACCTTGTGGCCTCTGATATGATGCTGCATTACCTTGTTGTCCCCTGACACCCATATTTCCACTATTCTGCTGTTGGTGGGGTGGTCTATATGGTTGAACTTGCTGACCCCGGTTCTGCCCCCCTTGTCTCTGGCTTCCATAATTTGACACATAATTCATATTTTCTAGATAATGAGGGTGATGACATTCTGCATTCCAATGATTACCAAGTGGTTGACTAATGCAAGATGTGCATAAGCCCCCATTGGTTGTGTCTACGATGTGTAATTGTTGTTTTTGTCCTGATTCCTCCACCTTCTTATTAAGTATACTCACCTGTGTTATCAAGGTGGCCACGTTCTCTGCAATAGAATTAGATGGATCGAATAGCACTGAGTGAACTACAGGAGTAATGGGTGCATTCCTTGTTGTCCATCCTGAATTCTATGCCATTTTATCAAGTAAGATTTGNACAATTCGTTGAGCAGCCTTGTTGGGTGGATGAAACTTGTTCACGAACTGTTTGACTAACTCCTCCCATGTGGTAATGGAATTGATGGGGAGTGAGTTTAGCCAAGTCTGGGCAGCGCCAGTCACTGAGAATGGAAACAACAACAGTTTTGTTGCCTCTTGAATGACGTTTGGCTACCTCTGTGTTTTGCAAATTGACAGGAAGTTTTTCAAATATTGCTGGGGGTCTTCGATGTATGACCCTAAGAATAGTCCCTTATTCTGCAATAAGTGCAGCATATTGTTTGTTATCTAGAAGGACTCGGCCTGTATCTAAGCGACCAGTATCGCAGTGGCCAAATTTTCAGCTGTGGGTTGTGCCCAGTCATATAAGGGAGCCTCTTCCCCTATTTGAGCGACTGGTTCTACCACATCATCCCCATTATTGTTCCGGTTGTGTGGATCTTCCATGTCGGTTTTAATTTGTTCAATTTGTGGTTGATGTTTGCTTTTCCTGTTGGTCCGGTTTAGGGCCTTGAAAACTTTCTCGGGGTCTGATAAGGCTTCAACTACTTCACCAGTCCTCGATGAGTTTCTAGGCATGCGCCTGCAACACGTTAGAAAAGGTTAAACTTTCAATGTAAAAACGAAAATTTAAAGAAAATTGACTATATTTCAGAATTTTGTATTTATTCCAACTCAATTGATAACACCGTTAAAGTCCCCCGCAACGGCTCCAAAATTTGATCACGCTCAACTATGTCTTATAAAAGACTAAGAGGGCGTTGCAAATATAATCCGGGGTATTATGCCCAGAGTCGATCCCACAGGGAATTTACGTATCAATCAAGTCTTTAGAATACGCAACTTTTACTCAATCAATTCTCTCAAGACTTTTTAATATAAATTGGTGATGTTTTACTAATTCTACTGACAATAATAATAACTAACAATTACTAACAATGTGTTGTAAACAATTATGATAAAGGTCTAAGGTTATGGTTTCCCCCGTCGGTGAACTTCCTTCTCGGATACTTCTTATAGTTTGATTAGTTGTCTCTATCAATCATGAACACTCTATCTACCATAAATCTCTCTCAAGTAATTATGATAATTTACTAGACGCACTCTCTCAAGTTACGCTAGCTAGATTGCATTACAGTTCACTTTAGACTGCACCTGAAGTATCCTTATTTCTAATCCAACTTCTAAACCCTCGGTTATGACTTTCGTCTATACTCCGGGAGTGATGTTGTTCAAACAACTACCTAAATATGCACTCTCTCTCAAGTAGATACATAATAAATAGGAACAGCTAATTGAGGGCCCTTCAATCAACTACAACAAGAACGTAGTTGAACAAATAGAGATTAATCAACCAATCAAAACTATATTAACATCACAATAAGTTTATCCCCCAACAGGTTCCACCAAAACTCTAGATTAAGAAAAATTAGCTACTCATATTCATAAGAATCAATTCTAAAATAACTTGCATAATTGAACTACAAAATAATAAATATTAGCTATAAAATTCAATGTTTGCTTCACTGAGTAGTAATTCACAGGTTTTTCTTCACTTCAATGGATTCCTTCTTCTTCAAGTTGTGTTTTATTGGGTCTATTATATGTTTGGGATATACCCTAAACGTGTAGGAGACTTCTATTCCAATCGGGAAACACTTAAAACTCTTCAAAACTCGGATTTGACCGGATCAGGGTCCAGGCGTTACAGGCCAAACGCCCGGATAACGCCTAGCCAAGGATCGCGTTTGGGCCCTGGCGCATGGATAACGCCAGGCTAGGGCTGGCGTTTGGGCCCTGGCGCTTGGATAACGCCAGGCTATGCCTGGCCTTAAGGCTCAAATGCCCGGCTATAGCCCGGTGCACTCCTCTTCGCCTCTTGAGTGTATTTTCGACGTATTTGCATCCATTTAGCTCGGCTTCCATCTCCAATTCACCTACACATGAAATAGACTCCATTATGCACATAAAAGTGTGTTTTTATCATTAATGCACATAAAATGTAAGGCATATAACGTGTTAAACCATGAATTTTAGCCACGCATCAATAACATCCTCAGGATCTGCAGCTCGCGTCCTCACCATCTGTGAGAGAATGGAATGATAATTTTCCAAGCTTCAAGATCAATAAATTCGCACGATAGGAATGAAGGAAGTGAAGTTATCCTAATAGTTATGTATCCTCTCGAAGATAAGTACAGACGTCTCTGTACCGATCCATAAGACTCTACTAAACTTGCTTATGACTCGTAGCACCTATGAACCTAGAGCTCTGATACCAACTTGTCACGACCCAAATTCCCCTCCGTTGGGTATCGTAATGGCACATAGTCTTAAGGACTATGTAAGCCTAATATTAATGGAATAACAACAATAATAAATAGAATCTAATATTTTTCTGAATAAGTAATTCTTTACACATTGTATATTCCCAAAACCCGGAAGTAAAAGTGATAAGCTTTGAAGAAATTACACTAAAACTCCTAAAAATACCACTGTTCAGAAATAAGTACAACAGTGTAAACGGAAATATAAGATGGTGACTCTGAAACCGCGAATGCTGAAGCGGTTTTACCTTGAGTCTCCACAATAGCAACCACGCTACTAACAATCAAACGACCTGCTATGCAAAACCTGGAATCTGCGCAAAAATATGCAGAAGAGTAGTATGAGTATACCACAGTGGTGCCCAGTAAGTATCAAGAATAACCTCGGAAAAGTAGGGACTAGGACTAGTCAAGACACCCACGGCTCTAATAAAACTGAACAAGTATCATTAGGAATCAGGGAAATAACGATATACACATAAAGGCTACGCAATATAGCTAACAAGACAGTGAATTTGGTAAAGAAGGAAAACAACAAGTATCAGCGGAAAACCATGAAGTAACACAAAGACTGAGTAGAACACAAACAAATCTGGCATGTAAATATACAACACGTACATGTAATGACTCAACTATTTCAACCACATCTACATCAAATTCGTAGTCATCTCCACGAGGTTCTGAACCTCGGACAAATCATCATTTACGGGTCCCAATATTCGAACCCTAACGCTTGGCATCTTGCGCCATCATTTGAGTACTAACTACACGGACGACTCACGTGCCAATTGGATCATTTCCACCAATACAGTAAGCACAACAAGAGTATCTATACTTGATAACAACAAGGAGTCCTAAATCCATTAGTAGTACTTAACTACGTGTATGCTTGTGTAGGTGTCCTAACATGATTTCAACAACCAATAAACATAAAGAAAGCAAAATGTCAACACGTACATTTTCATCTCATAAGTTTCCACGCGCATAAACTCACACAGCAAGTGTTCGAGTACACAATATCAACAACAAAGAATGCCCCCACGCCAACACAAGTATCACAAACAATCCCTGACATAGCCCACCTTGGCTCCCCACGTGTGCAATAGTAAAGTATATGCCCATCTTGTTTCGCCACACGTGCATAAACATGTTCCCACCTTGTCACGCCACATGTGCAACCCACATATACATATGCCGCCTTGTCACGCCGCATGTGCAATATCAATAGAAAAATGCGGCATGGCAGAAACCCCGCGCAAACCCCATATCAACAACCGCACGGCAGAAACCTCGTGCATCACAATAAGTACAACCACAACAATTGACAATAATACAAGACACTATAGATACATCAATTCAAGAACCTTGATCACAAGAAAAGAAAGGCTAGTTCCCAAGGAATAAGCACAACCAAGAATACTAGGCATAATAAGGACAGCTCAATAAGGAAGAAAATAATATATAAGGATCGTACCCAAATACACGGTTCAATCAACAAGGAACTCACACGAATCCAATAACTCCATATAAGGGAAAGTCACGAAGATATAGAATATCTAAACTTCTTTTTAAGGTTGAGAAGTTACGAGAATGTTCAACAATTTCCACTTAAGGACAAGCAACAGAGAATAATCATAACTTCATTTAAGACCAAAAAAATTATCGGATGAGGTGAAGATAATTGCAAATTTGATATAAGAAGTTAAGAAAACATAGCATGACAGTAAAAAGGAGATAGAATCTTCAGATAAGTCAATTAGGAGTAAAATAGGCAATAGGAATAAATCATAAAGTACAAAATTCTACATTTAAACAAATAAAGAGGACACTAGAAATTAGGGAAATTAAATCATGCTAAGGACAATTCATACTCGGCGAATATAAGGATCTAAGATTCCTAAAGGGTCAACTTTCCACAAATAAGTCCGAGCACGCACTCGTCACCTCGCGTACACGAGCTACAATCACATAGAAGACTCAAATCCTAAGGAATAATTCCCTCACACAAGGTTAGGCAAGATACTTACCTCGAAGACGACAACCCGGTACTCTAAAATGACTTCTCGGGCGAAATGACCTCCGGACGGCTCAAAATCAACTAAAACAACTTCAAAATACACATAAAACATATAAGGAACTATTCCGAATAATAAAGTTTCAATCTTTACAAAAATATAAAAATCGGCCCAAAAGTCGACCCCCGGGCCCGTACCTCGGAACCCATCAAATTTTACAAAATCCGAACACCCATTCCAATATGAGTTCAACCATACAAAAATTACCAAATTCCGATACCATTTCGTCCCTAAAATCATGAAATTTCGTTTTCAAAAATTTTCTACAAAAACTAACATTTTCCCTAACTAAAAACACAATTTAAATGATAAAAACAAAGATTAATTCATGGAATATATTCAATTCTAGTTGAAGAACACTTACCCAATCGATTTGTGTGAAAACCTCCTCAAAAATCGCCAAGAACCGAGCTCTAGAAGTCAAAATATGATAAAATGGTGAAGCCTTCGATTTTGAAGATATAAACTGCCTGCCTAGGTATTTTGTTCAATGCTATCGCGTGAGAAAGAATGCGATCGCGTAGAAAAAAAATCTCAGCTGGACAAAAGGTGTTATGCCATCGCGAACATACTTATGCGATCGCATATAAGGGAAATAGCCACTGTCCAAAAATGCACTGTGCGATCGCGAACTGAAGAGTGTGATCGTATAGGAGGAAATTTTTCTGCTGCCAACGTTGCACTATGCGATCGTGAAGCATTATATGCAATCGCATTGAAGGAAAACTGGGGGTTCAAGAGCAACACTATGCGATTGCGACTAGTGCTATGCGTTCGCATATAAGGAAACCAGAAGACAGGTTCAACAATGGGAAAATGAGGGAAGATTGACTCGAAGCCCATCCAAAACACACCCGAGACCCCCGGGACCCTGTCCAAACACACAGACAAGTCATATAACCTAACACAAACTCGCTCGAGGTTTCAAATCACATAAAACAACACCAAAACGACGAATTAATCCAAGAATCAAACTTATGAATTTTCAAATCTTTAAATATCAAAACTCGTGCTGAAACCTATCAATGCAACTCGGAATGAGGCCAAATTTTGCAGACAAGTCATAAATGACACAACGGACCTACAGCCACTCCCGGAATTCCATTCCGATCCTGATATCAAAATTTCACCTATCGTCCGTGATGTTTTAGACGTCAATACCACACAAGAAGATAGGTTACTTTGTGTGGTACCCAATTTTTGAGTGCTGTCTCAATAGAAGAACCTGGTTCTTCTTGATGTACTTACTTCTACTGTTGCGGAATATTAAAAGCAATAAAGTAAAAACACAGAGATTTTTACGTGGAAAACACCTGGCTCAAAATGTGAAAAAACCACGACCTACTCCTCAGTAGGATTTGCTCAAACTCTTCACTAAAAACTCTGAGCCAATCGGACTTACAAAATAAAATCTTTTGTAATCCTAGGACTAACTCTAATCCCTTTGTAGTAACTAGCCCCTATCTAATTTCTACAAGCCTCAAGTTAACTCTAAATTGAACAACGCGTACCTATTACAATTGCTTCTATGAAAGCTGAAAAGATACAATATTTAATCTCCTACTACGACCAACTAGACTCAATAATTAATCAGATGGAACCGGTTCTTCTAGTTGAACTGTAGCCTTTTAATCGCACAATGGTTCTTCTAGCAAATTAACTCTGGGAACTTTGCTTTCAGACTTTGATTCAATTTAGCTTTTGTGCGTGTTTCATTCCAGCAGAAATACATCAAGTATTTATAGAGTCAGTTGAGCTTGTCGTCCAATTCTAGTCCAACTCTACCTGGGTGAACAAATTCGTACCAAACTCAACTTCCTTTCTTTTGTTACTTTCCTTGCTGAATTCGACTTTAATCTTCTCATCAGTTTGCAACATTTTCACATTAGGAGACAATCTCTTAGTTCATTGATATTTCACATTCACAAATATCTTTTATGCATATACGGTTCATGTGTCAGCTATTCAGTTCAAGATATGTGCTCTGATGGACCTGGTTCAACTGGTCAGCCATTTGTCAATCTTCAAAACTATGCAGTGACATGGGTCAACAGGCCGAAATCGCCGAAATTCTAACTTTCGCCGAATTACCTCAAATTACTCTACGGACCTCCAAAACCAATTTCGGACGCGCGCCTAAGTCCAAAATCATCATACGAAGTTGTTGGCATCATCCAAAACTCATTCCGAGGCCATTTACTTAAAAGTCAAAACTCCGGTCAACTTCCATCACTTAAGCTTCAAAATTGAAATTTTTCTTCCAAATCGACTCCAGATTATCCGGTAACTGAATCCAACCACGCACGCAGGTCGATATACACAATGTGAAGCTGTTCAAGACCTTACGCCACCTAACGGAGTTTAAATTTCCAAATCGACTGATCGGGTAGTTACACCAACTTCCCAGTGGATACCCCGTTTGCAGATGTTGGCGCCCCTGTTAATGTTTTTCCAGATATGAGACCCATTTTTTCTTGGAGGTTCCAGCTATGTTGTGGGTTCCTGCTGTTATATACGCAGTGGAGCACCCTGCTCCAGAGGGATTTTTTGTCTTTTCTAAATCTCCAAGCTAAGTTGGCGCTAAAGGACTGGCTTTTCCATTTTGATTTATATAATCCTAGTCCTCCGTCCTGCTTTTTCTTTGTGGCAATATCCCAACTTATCAGGTGGCATTTTCTTTTTTCGGAGGTGCTACCCCACAAGAAATTCCTTTGAATGCGATCAATGTTCTTAATAGTAGCTTGTGAGAGGTCATAAATATGCATGACGTGATTGGGGATTGCTGCCAGAGTCGACTTAATGAGGGTGGCCCTACCAGCTATGTTTAGGAGGTTTATTTTCCATCCTTTTAGTCTGTTGTTTAGACGGTCGATTATATATTGGAAATATTTTCTCGAGGGATTTGAGAAACCTATGGAAAACCCCAGGTACTTGCCAAATTCCCTAGTGTGTCTTATTGCTAGGCAGGTACTAAAGTCATTCCTCGTAGCCATTGGTGTATTATCCGAAAAAATTAGCCTTGATTTGTTGAAATTGATAGATTGGCCTGAGTGGGCAAAGAATTTGTTGAGGGTATCTATAATGGAGTTGCAGCTTTTTTGATTGGCGTTTGCTAACAAGATTAAGTCGTCTGCAAAGAACTGGTGGGATAGGGGAGGCTTTTGGGGAGATTTTGGCTGGGTCCCACCTACAGCAGTCTATTTCATGGTGAATTAGCCTTGAAAGCATTTCCATGCATATTATGAATATGTAGGGGGATAGGGGATCCCCTTGACGGATACCTCTAGAGGGTTTGTCAATTAGGTCCTTAGGGAATTTTAAGGAGGTTAAAGAGAACTTTATAAAAGACCATTCTAACTTATCGAATGCCTTTTCGAGGTCTATTTTCCTTCCTTTTTTGCCTTTTACCTTTTTAAAGTGATTTAAAGCTTCATGGAATATGATAGCAGTCTCCGAGGATCTTCTACCCTTCATGAAACTAGTTTGGGTGGGGTGAATTAATTTGGCCAGCAGGGGTTTGAACCTGTTGACGATGATTTTTGTGATTACCTTATAGGCAGTGTTGCACAGGCTAATTGGCCTATATTGCTTAATATTTTCATCATGTTGACATTTTGGAATTAGGCAGATGTATGTGTTGTTCATGTCTTCGAGCATTTTCCTCTCCCTAGGTATCTTTGCAGAAGTTAATTAGTTGTTCCTTAGTTTCGTTCCAGAACTTCTGATAGAAAAAGGGGTGTAGACTGTCTGGGCCCGGGGCTTTATAGGGTTTAAAGGAGTCTACATCACTTTTGATTTCATGTGTTGTGATGTCTTGGCTCAGTGTTTGTTGGTCCATGTGATCTAGGGTTGCATAGTGAGACATGTAGTGGATAGTTTTATGAGTGGAAGTGTGCCTCGTTATAAAAAGGTTTGAGTAGAAGTTGTTTATTAGTGCCTTGATGTCTTTTTGTTCGTAGTACTAGTTACCCACTTCGTCTTTAAGACTTAGAATTCTATTTTTCCTTCTACGTTGCAGGGTAGTGATATGAAAAAAAATTGTACCCGCATCACTTTCATTTAACCACTGTCTTCGGGATTTGAGTCTCCAAAATTCCTCCTCTAGTTTTAGAATATCGTTGTATTATTTTACTAAGTCATTTTCAAGGTCTAGGAGAAATTGGCTAGTCATGTATTTTGGGGAATTTTGTATTCCATTTATGCGTGAGGTTAGAACATTTTTTTTATGAAAGATATTGCCGAAGGTGCTAATGTTCCATTCCTTTGCATTTTTTCAATTGCACCTAGTAAGTTGTCTTGATTTGTCCATGACTCTTTAACCAGGATTTTGAAGGTTGGGTGGGCTAGCCACATGGAATCTATTTTGAATATTTTATTGCAGTGAAATTTTTGAATAGGTCTAACTTTATAGGACAGTGGTCAGGATGTATTCTAGTTAAGTGTGTGACGTGCGCTTCTTTGAATAGATTGATCCAACTAGAATTTGCTACGTATCTGTCTAACCTTTCCATGATTATTGTTCTAGGTTTTTTCCTTTTATTCGTCCAGGTAAATTTGGGGCCCTTAAACCCTAGATCCATGAGCCCACAAAAATTTAGGCAATTAATAAATTTTTACACTCTAGGGTAGTTTATAGGGTGCCCCCGAATTTTTCATTTGCCTTAGTGCCTTTATTGAAGTCTCCTGCGACTAACCATGGCCCCTTAAAGGTATTTGCAATTGTTTTTAGATTTTCCCATAGAATTATTTTTTCATTTATTAGGTTGCTAGCATAGATAATAGATAAAAGCCAACGGTTAGAGTTATTTACCTTGATCATGGCATGGATTTCCTGGTCGGTCGTTCCAATTTGGTCCACCAGAATTGTAGACATGTAATTTTTGACCCTCCCCGAGATTTTACACATTTTAGTTTAACAATTTAGTTTAGGTCTAATATTGCTATTTTAACTTGTTTTGACCCTTTTACTTTATTTTATTACAAAAATTAAAAAATACAAAATAGTTTCATTTTTCTCTATTTAATTAAGGTTTTAGGTCTTTTTAGAAAAAATATTATTTTTAACTCATTTTTTATTATAATCTTTGAAAATATCAATATATATAACTTCATGGCATAAGGTAGTTTGTTTTAATTAGTTAGGAATGGTTTCACAATTTTATAGTTATTATTTTAGGAATTAATATTTTTAGTCTAATAAAGTTAAATGGCCACTTTTAAAGGTAAATTTGGCCAAAATTTGGCCCAATTCGGACCAAGCCCATGATTCCTAAGCCCACACTCCCTTAACCTAGAAGACCCCCTAATAGATAAAAACCCTAAGACTCTTCTTCTTCTTCCTCACCTCTTGAACTCTACCAACATAACACCCCTAAAAACCCTAACACCACAACACCCCTAAGTCGTCGCCGCCAACCCACCCATCTCCACCTAAAACCTCACTGCCACACACACACACACGTCCTTCTCCAGTTCCGGCCTGCCACAACCTTCCGCCTTCATCAACCGCTTCAACTGCCGCCGGAAACATTCCCCTCTCTATTGTACTCTCATATCCCTATTTCTTCTTCATCTTCACAATATCACTTCACTATACCATCATTTTCGCCATTGTTCGTAGTAGCTCGTCACTAATTCCTCCCCGTCATTGCATCAGAGGATAAGAGATAATGGCGATTATGAGAGGAGATTGAGCATAGGCAAAAACAAAGGAGGAGATTAGAAAACCATTGAAACCTCACCCAAAAAAAACCTAGTAAATCACCCCTATTTAACTATGCTTGAACCATGAATCAAAAAAGCTCCATCCCTTAATTTTTCCGATCCTATCACCACTGTAACCACCGCAACTCGGTATTGTTTCATTTGGAATTTTACGATTTGAATCGAAGAGGTCTGTCGAAGTGGATTGCGGTTCGAGGTCTCTGTTCGATTTTTCGGTCCAAGTCCGATTGTTGGTTTTTTGTTTCGCCTCCGACAAGCTTTTTGAGTCTATTGTATGCCTTGATTTGGAGAACTGCTATTAGTCTAATTTTCAGAAGGATTTTGGCTCTACCTTGAGGTTATTCGTTCTCCTCATTTGTTCTAGTTTGATAACAACATGTTCTCATGCTTTTGGTGTTCCATGTGAAGAATGTGCTTGATTTTCTTTTATTAGCTTAAACATAATTAAATGATAGCATTAGAGTATATGATTATCTGTTTGTTTGAGCTATTTTAAGTACTTTTAATTAAGGATAAATCCTTACAGCTTATGTATAATTGATATGGTATTAGGTTGTTTGATATACGAATTGGGTTCGAATTGATTTGAATAACTAAAAGGCTGATGGAAGTTAACTAAGGTTTACTCCGTCTTGTTACAAAACCTGATCTAAAAGCCAACTTGGAATGTTTGACAGAATAATGATATTGAGCTTATAAACTCTTCATGCTCTCATTTTGTTTGGTTAATTTGACCGCTAGGAGCATGCTTAGGTTGTTAACACTCGGTAGGCAATCTTTAGGATTTTCGATGTTCACGTTACATAATTATGGGTTCAGGAATTAACACCTAGGTACACGTTCGTGCGGCTTTGGAGTTTTTCTTAAGTAATTAATCGTGACAAATCGTGTACACATACGCGTGACATGATTTAAGCACGGATTTTCGAAATAAAACTAAGGTACATGTTCACGTGACTTTGGCCAAATAATTTTAACATTAAGGGCTATTAATTGTGTACACGTATGCGTGACATGGTTTTTTTAGCGCATTAAATAAAATGAGTACACGTACGTGTGACTCGTCTCAGGATAATTTCTTAAAACGGTAAAAGGTAAAAATATGCACATGTTCTAAAAATGAGCAATTAAACAATTTAAGCCAGGTAGGATTAAAAGCGATCGTGCTAGAACCACGGAACTCGGGAGTGCCTAACACCTTCTCCCGGGTTAACAGAATTCCTTATCCGGTCTTCTGGTTTCGCAGACTTTAACACAAAGTCAAAACTTTCTCGATTTGGGATTAAAAATAAACCGGTGACTTGGGACACCATAAATTATCCCAAGTGGCGACTCTGAATAAAATAAATAATCCTATTTCGATTATGTAACTTTAATTGGAAAAACTCCCTTTTATCCCCTTTCGGGAAAAATGAGGTGTGACAGCTCTGGTGACTCTGCTGGGCATCGAACCCAGAATCTCTGGTTCAGGGTTCAAGAATTCGAGCTTTTTAATGTAATTTTACTTGGCTTTTCTGATTGTTGATATTACTGTATTTTGTGGGCCTAATGTGCTAATTGTCACTCATTTACCGCTTTAATATTATTTGATCTGTATTTAAATTTCCTTCTTACGCCTCCCCTCTGAGTCTTCTAAAAAATGGTGCACACGTTCGCGTGGCCCGCTTTTCTGTTAGAGGTCGTACCAAATAAGAACGAGGATGGATCAGCAACAAGGCCGGGTATATTTTCATGCTCCAGGTACGTTGCCCCCACCTCGGCTCGAGCTGTCCGCTCGGGTAACCTAGGTCTAGAACACAACACCAGGTTTAAACATAGAATAACATAGCCTCATGCCAGATCTCCAATAGGAACGTTTTTTTGGTGCACGTGCATTTGACTTAGGAGACTCAACACAGGGGTTGGGTCCGTCTAGTACAGGTGCACCCAAATAAAAAAAGACCATCTTGATGCATTTTATGGGCTACATGTTGCATTCCTCAAGGGTAAAAGGGGTCATTTGGCACACCGATGATGGTTGAGGGTAAATGAGAAAGAAAAGAGGGTTAAGTGTGAAAAGGAATCAAGTAAGACCCAATTATATTTTTCTTTCACAACTTTTTCAAGAAAAGACCAAAAAATGAAAAATCCAAAAAGATTTTGCATTTTCCCATCATTTCCCTAAAAAAAAGTCAAAAAAAAAAAGAGAAAAAGAAAATCCAAAAAGATTTTACATGTTTCATCATTTTTGAAAAGAAAAGAAAAAAGACAAAAATATGTTTTTTTCCAAATCAGTTTTTTTTTTATTTCTATCTTGTATCCAATCTTCCCGAACTACGCATACCTGATTCGCATCTTTTGGGGCGGGATACGTAGGCAACCCACATAGGGTCCAGTCTTCTTAGTGAGTCTTAAGTTCTTGGCTTCGAGGGTCGTAGCCTAATTTTGCATGTCTAGCCACTTTTGGCCACATCGACCATTGTTGCAAAATGAGGTCATCTTCGCAAAAGCGGTTCAGTGACCCATGTCTTAGAGTCCTAAGTCCGAAAAAAGGTGTCCTCCCTGTGTAAGGTCCATTATGTTAAATTTGCATGCTTAGCCATTTTATGGCCACATAGGACATTCTACAAATTGGGTCATTTCTGCAAAGTAATTTTTCCATGTCTTAGAGGTGACCTTTGTTGAGTTTGCACTTCTAACAACCTTTTGGCGTACACGTAGGCCATTTTGCAAAAATAGCCTCGATCATGTCTTGCATGTGTCCAATAGGAAGTGTTATTGTCTCACGTAGTGTTATAAGTCTTTAACTCTATTTGGTATTAGTTTTCTCATACAGGTGTGGATCTACTTATCAGAGTTTGAGCATGATACACGCCCAGAACCATCTAGCCAGGACCGCTACATTTAGGAGTTGCTTAAGGAGATTATTATATTTTTTTAATGTTTTTGAGTCTGTTTTTTTGTTGTCTTTTACTTTCTAGTCATGTCCAATAGCATTAGGTCTTTTAAATGGTGTCAGAGTCTGTCTTAGTCAAGTTAAGTTTGTTGAGTTTTTTTTTACCGTACTTCCTGTTTTGTATTTATAAAAAATTATAAATGAAAAATCCAAAAAGATTTTGTTTTTTAGTTTATTTTGTTCATTACATTTTCAGAACTACGCTTGGTCTGATTCATATGGAACATGATACGTAAGCAACCTACATAGGGTTCGATCGAATCATTTTTAAAAAAAAATTAAAAGAAAAAGAAAAAAAGAAAATTAAAAAAAAAATAGATGAAGTTGTGGGATGTGAGAAATGAGAGGAAAGAAAAGAGTGATAATTGGAAAGAAAAAGAAATAAAAAATGAGCAAACCAAGGAGTGTTGAAGACTGAAATGAACAAATTGGGATGATGCTAAATGACCTTGTGGCCTTCGAAGTCATTCTAGAGCCGCTAATTGTTACTAGGTGCATTTCAAGCAATGTGATATTTCTATATGATAAATGCCCTAACGCTAACACATTGGCTTTGTTGTGCTCCTCTTTGGTATTTTCATTGTTATCATAACAGGAGGTGGTTAGATTGTGGTATTCTAGTGAGTCATCTGTACGACACAAGGTCAAAGAGCAAGATAGCTATGGTTAGCA
This sequence comes from Nicotiana knightiana, assembly GCA_005239525.1. Taxonomy (NCBI): domain Eukaryota; kingdom Viridiplantae; phylum Streptophyta; class Magnoliopsida; order Solanales; family Solanaceae; genus Nicotiana; species Nicotiana knightiana. The sequence continues at coordinate 14,404 of ML439157.1, forward strand.
AAGGCTTGGACACAAGTGTTGTTTATCCGTCTAAGGAGATTGTTGAATCAGAATCTGAGTTGAAAGAAGAAGTCTTGAGGTTGAAAGCACAGTTGGTCAAAATATACCAAGCCTGGATTAGTGGACGTCCTCCACCATTATTTCCCACTAACTACACCGAGAGACTCGTCACCATTCCGCCACTGTCACAGATCCAGATTCCCACTGTTACTAATATCTCCCCACAACCTTTTCACACTCCACCCCCCAAAACCATCTCATATCCCGCTCCTTTGACCACTCATACTTTGGTAGCTCCTCCACCAGATATTCTTCCTCGATCCTCTAGCGAGATTGTGTTCAAAGTCCCCGATGCCCTACACTATGCTCCAGAATCAATTTTCAAGGTCTCGGATCCATACTCTTACGCTCATCATTTTGAGCTTCCCGGTGAAACTGAAAAGCCTACTAAGACATTGTGGCATGATGAGATGTCCAGAAAGCTGAAAGATATTCGTCTGTCTGCGTGGTTTAAAATGCCAAAGTTTAACTTATATGATGGGCGGGGAGATCCAGTAGCCCATCTGAAGGGTTATTGTAGTGAAATGAGGAGTGTTGGCGGGAAAGATGAATTGTTGATGGCGTATTTCAGTGAGAGTTTGAGTGGAGAAGCCTTGGAGTGGTATACTCGTCAGGATGTCAGTAAGTGGCATGCATGGGATGAGATGGCTCAAGATTTTGTTCGGCACTATCAGTACAATGTAGACATTATCCCAGACTGCTCCTCCTTATCTCAGATAGAAAAGAAACCCGAGGGAAGTTTTGGGGAGTTTTGGCTCAGATGGAACGAACAAGTTGCTTAGGTCAGTCCTCTGATTGATAGAAAAGATGTTGTTGAGCCCCGCCAACGGCAGGATCCAGTGGGCATTCCTGCTAAATGCTTTCAGCCTCAGTACCGACACCATGAATATCATCATACTCCATATAAACCTCACCAATGCTACTTTCCTCCACAAAATCCTCGAAGTCATACCTCACATTCCCAGTACTCTATCCATAATGCACCGCATATGCTCCACACCCACGAAACCCGCAACAGCTTGCACCGCCTCCACAAATGTCTTACCCACCTCTACAAGCACGTCAACCACCTATCCGAAAGAGGTTCCAACAAAGGCCGGAGTACAAAATGAGAAGGCAGCAGCAAAGAGAAAAGTCTTTCCCTCCTATTAGAGAATCATATGCCAGTCTATTCCAAAGGCTGAGGCAATTGGACATGTTAAAGCTGATTCAGATAAAAATGTTGAATCCCCTTCCAAAGAATTTTGATTTTTCTCAAAGGTGCAGATATTGATCTAATGCCCCGGGGCACAACATAGAAAAGTGTTGGCATCTGAAAAGAGCAGTCCAGAAGCTTATTGATGCAGGTGACATTACTGTGCAAAATCCAAATGCACCATATACTATTCAAAGTCCATTACCTGTTCATAATGAGACGCATATGGTGGGCATGATTTGTGTGGAAAATGAATATGATAACTCTTCTGAATCCCTTGGAGGACCACTTGCCGCAAAGTTTTCAGCACTATCAGTCTCGGTTCCAGAGGTTGATCTTAAGAACGAGTTGGCAAAAGGGACCCAAAAGCTATTTGCTAAGGTCAACGTGATGGAGACTTGTGGAGGTTCTGGTAATATTGATGTGGAACTCACTGGCTGAGATGTCGATCTTGGTGATTGGAAAGACACTCCTTTCTTGGCGAGCCAAGAAGGAGTTTTGGTGGTTTATTTTGTTGTCATTTCTGTCGTCCGGGTTATATCAGGGTTGTAATATGGATATGGTCTTGTGGCTCAAACCCTTCTTCTTCTTATTTTGCCTAGTTTGTTTTATTGTAGTAACGCGTCTAGTGTTATCTAGGATTGTTCCAGGGTTGTAACCCATGTCTATTTTGCTTGTTTTGTTCAAACCCTTTTCACCATCTGTCTAATGCAACCTTCTGTTTTGCTGTAGTTCTAGTCAGTTTTTATTTAGGTTACTTTTTCTTTTATAGTTCATTTCATGTTGACTCTAGTGACATGACATGCACACATAATTCTCAGCCTGGTCTTGAAAGTTAGTTTAATCATGAAGCAATGATATGATAAAAGGATGCATTTGAGGAAACAAGTAAAGATTCACACATTCTAAGATAACCTGAAACTTGAATTGAGTGAAACTGAGGCGATTAGTCCGAAAAATCAAGAGGTTGATAAGAGCATACAATAAGGAAATGTCTCTCAAGCAGTTTGAGGTACATCAGTCAATGTTGAAATGAATTCTTCCACATCAAGATAAGGTTGAGTCAAGTATTCTTCGAGCTGGGATGGGTCAGTCATTGGGACAAAGGTATTGTCCATTGGAACTTTTTGTTTGTGTTGATGCCATCAATAGATTCTATGTATGATTTCTTTGCTTATCTTCAATTGCACGCTTGTACTTGGCATTGTTAAAGTTTGGTATAATGAAGGCATTTTATTCCACTACCCAAAGACTTTTATCTTTTGCTACCCCTTTTGAGCCTTAATTTGTTTTGTTTCATACCCATCTTTTGGAATCAGAAGTAGAGTTAGGAACTAGAAAAGAAAAATAAAAAGAGAAAAAGAAGAAAAAAGAAAAGAGAAAAGAAGAAAAGGAAAAAAAGGAGAAGGAGAAAAGGAAAAAAAGAAAAAGAAAAAGAAAAATAAAGAAAAGGAAAAGAAAAACAACAAAATAAACCAACTTCAGGTTTGAACTACGTTCGACCTGATTCCTTTTAAGGATACGTAGGCAGCCTTACTCAGAGGTTACGTCCCATCAAAGCAAAAATCCAAAAAAAAAAAATCCCGAAACTCCAAGAAACTGGGGCAGAAGTTCTAATTTTGCAAAAAATCTGATTCCAAAAGTTGTAACTTTGGACCCTTTCATCTCAAATTATTTTGAGCTTTCATGCCACCCTTTCTTTCCAACCCTGTCCAAAAGCCTACGTTACGGTCCAAAGAAAGACCTTCTGATCAATCTTTGAGGATGCCAAATCAAATGTGTGGTAAGAGTATTGTTGACCCAAGTCACTGCATAGTTTTGAAGATTGACAAATGTCTAACCAGTTGAACCAGGTCCATCAAAGCACAAATACTTGACCTGACGCATTGGCACACAAACCTTATATGCATAGGAGATGAATGCGATTGTGAAGTATCAATTAACAAGTAGAGTGTCTCCTAATTCGAAAAGGTTGCAAATTGATAAGAGAATAGAAGTTGAATTCAGCAAGGACAGTAACAAAGGAAGGAAGTTGAGTTTAATACGAACTCGTTCTCCCAGGTAGAATTGCACCAGAACTGAACGATAAACTCAACTGACTTTATAAATAATTGAATTATTCTTGCTTGAATTAAGAACGCACAAGTGTAGAAGTGAATCAAGATCTGAAAGAAAAATTCTCAGATATTCTGCAAGCAGAATTATTGTGCGATACAAAGGCTACAGACCAGCTAGAAGAACCAATTCCATCTGTTTGTCATTGAGTCTAGTTGGTTGTAGTAGGAGATTTAATATTGTATCTTTTCAGATTTCATAGAAGCAATTGTAATAGGTACGCATTGTTCAAGTTAGAGTTAACTTGAAGCTTGTAGAAATTAGCTAGGGGCTAGTTACTACAAAGGGATTAGAGTTAGTCCTAGGATTACAAAAGAGTTTATTTTGTAAGTCCGTTTGGCTCAGAGTTTTAGTGAAGAGTTTGAGCAAATCCTATTGAGGAGTAGGTCGTGATTTTTTCACCTTTTGAGCTAGGTGTTTTTCACGTAAAAATCTCTGTGTTTTTACTTTACTGCTTTTATTATTCCGCAACAGTAGAAGTTGGAACACCAAGAAGAACCAGGTTCTTCTAGAGAGACAGCACTCGAAAATTGGGTACCACACAAATTAACCTATCTTCTTGTGTGGTATTGACGTCTAAAACATCAATTGGTATCAGAGCAGGTTATCCTTGAAAGGCTAACACCTTGGAGAAGATCAAGATGAGTGCACCACCTGGAAACTGGGAGGGTCAATCAACTGCAAGGCCACCACTCTTCAATGGCTAATATTACTCTTGGTGGAAAAACAAGATGAAGGACCACCTGATTGGAGAAGACTATGAAATCTGGGACATAGTCACTGATGGTCCTCTAGCTACCATGATGAAGACTGCTGAAGGTATAGATGTACCAAAGGCTAGAGCTGACTGCACTGCTGAGGATCTTAAGAAATGGGAGAAGAATGCAAAGGCCAAAAAGTGGCTAGTGTGTGGACTAGGTCCATACGAGTACACCAGAATCCAAAGATGCACCACTGCCAAAGAGATCTGGGATACCTTGCAAGTAACCTATGAAGGAACACCTCAGGTAAAAAGTTCAAGAGGTACTCTACTATACTCTCAGTATGAGAACTTCACTATGAAAGAAGTAGAGACTATCCAAGAGATGTACACAAGGTTCACAACCTTGACTAATGAACTAAAGTCTCTTGGAAGAGTCATTCTTGAAGAGGACAGGGTTGAGAAGATCCTGACAAGGGTCTTGCCTATTTCTTGGGAAAGCAAAATCACTGCTATCCAGGAATCCAAAAATATGGCAACCCTGAGATTGGATGAGCTGATTGGAAACCTCACAGCCTATGAACTCAAAAGGAAGACAATGAAAATGGATGGTCCAAAGAAGGAGAGGAGTCTAGCACTAAGAATCACTGAGGAGGCAGATCTGGAGGATGATGAGATGCCCATGATTACCAAAGAATTCAGAAACTTTCTCATGAGGAAGAAGGTCATCTCTAGAGGAGGAAACTACAACAAAGCAAAAGCTCCAGAAAGGCCAACCAACGAGGGATGCTACAATGTGGTAAGACTGTCCATCTCATCAAAAACTGTCCTCAGTGGGAAGTGGAATGGAAAAAGGAAAGATATGAAAGAAGGAACAGGAAGAAGGAACAGGTCCAACCCAAGAAAACCACAACAAAGGCTATGGTTGCTGCTTGGGGGGAAAGTTCAGATGAGGAATCAGAAGATGGGGAGACTGAAGATCAGGCGCTCATGGAAATTGGAGAATCTGATGAGGAATCACATGAAGAACCAGAGGTAAGTATCTCCCATCTTAAAAACAAAGTAAAGTTCCTATCTAAGGAAAAACTCTGAGTTGCTACTTGATTTCATAGACGATTCTGAGTAAACAACCAAAGAGAATGATCAACTTTCTAAAGAATGTGCAATGCTAAAAGAAAAGTGCATGAACCTGGAAATCAGAGTCAGTGAATTTGAAAAGAAAAACATGTCTTGTTGAACCAGGTTCATCCACTTGAAACTGAGATTCTAGAACTAAAATCTGAAAACTAAAGCTAAAGCTAGGATCCAGTAAAAAGGTTGTTGATTATTCTCATATCATGTTAGAAGAAAACGTGGGAAAACTAAAAGATAAGATGTATGCCAAGGATGAACAGATAAGAACTCTTAATGAAGAACTTGGCAAAGTCAAACATGAATTAGATCGAACTTGTAAATGGAATAAATCCTCTGATGCCCTGATATGGCTTCAAGAGAATCATAGTAGCAACCGGAGAGGGATTGGCTTTCGAAGTCAATTGCACAAGTGGGATCTCAAAAGCAAGTATCTCACTCTCCCCGAGAATAAAATCTGCACCCATCGTGGTAAGACTGGCCACTGCAAATATGAGTGTACTACAAAAGATCAGGCTAGTCAAAAAAATGAGAGGTTTGTAAAAAGGAAAAACTGGCTACCAAATTGGGCCAGAAAAAATTTGATTCATCCATTCTCTCATAGAAAAGGACCCAAACTAGTTTGGGTTCTTAAAACTAACCCCTGATTCTTTTGTAGGTTCAAGTAAGAGGAGGCAGGCAAATTTGGTATTTGGATAGTGGCTGCTCAAAGTATATGACAGGGAACATGGAACAGTTCCTTTCACTTGAAAGTCTCAAAGGAGGAAATGTCTCCTTTGGAAACGGAAAGAAAGGTGAAATTATTGGGGTTGGTAAGGTAGGTAAGGATGACACACGATCCATTGAACATGTGTATCTAATAGATGGCTTGAAATATAGCCTGATCAGTGTATCACAACTGTGTGACAGAGGTAACCTGGTTGCTTTTACTTCCACAAAATGTTTTGTGATTAACCTGCTTACTGACAAGATTGTTTTGCAGGGAAAAAGAATGAATAACATCTATGTCATAGACTTGTCCACACTGTCTGAAAATGAACTCACTTGCCTAAGTGTGTTGGACAGTGATCCCCTCCTGTGGCACAAACGACTTGGTCATGCGAGTCTAACTCAACTTAACAAACTAGTCTCTAAGGACTTAGTGGTAGGACTTCCTAACATTATGTTCAAGGCGGACAAAGTTTGTGAGGCATGTGCTAGAGGGAAGAAGGTAAGGTCCTCTTTCAAAAGTAAGAAAATAGTCAGTACCACCAGGACGTTGGAACTGGTTCATATGGATCTATGTGGTCCTATGAGAACTCTGAGTAGAGGTGGTAAGAGATATGTGATGGTGCTAGTTGATGATTATTCAAGGTTCACTTGGACCTTATTCCTGGCATCTAAGGATGAAGCATTTGATATGTTCACCTAATTTGTCAAGAAAACTCAAAATCAATTATCACATTAACTAGCATCAATAAGATCTGACCATGGTACTGAATTTGAGAATGTTAAGTTTGCAGAGTTCTGTGATGAACATAGTGTCAATCATAACTTTTCTGCTCCTAGAACCCCACAGCAAAATGGGGTTGTTGAAAGGAAAAACAGAACTCTTGAAGACATGGCAAGAACCATGCTTCTATCTAGAAAACTACCTCACAGCTTCTGGGCTGAAGCAATAAACACTGCTTGTTACATAATCAATAGATGCATGACCAGACCTCTGGTAGAGAAAACTCCCTATGAATTACTTAAAGGGAGAAAGCCCAACATATCCCACTTTAGGGCTTTTGGATGCAAGTGTTTTGTGCATAATAATGGCAAAGATTCCCTATGAAAATTTGACCCCAGAAGTGATGAGGGTGTATTCATGGGATAGTCATCACATAGCAAATCTTATAAAGTGTATAATAAAAGAACTATGTGTGTAGAAGAAAGTGTACATGTTGTCTTTGATGAAACTAGCACTCTTGCTTAGAGACAGGAACCAGAAGATGAGGAGCTTAGACTGGTGAGAAGCAGTGATCAATTTGAAGCAAACATGGAAGGTGGAACAGGTGATGGACCAGGTTCAACTACCCCAAGCAACATGACAGGGGGAATTCAACATAGGCAACCTGGCCCTGATCCTGCTCCACATCAACAAGACACCATGGAATTGTCTAGGAATGAACAGCTGGTACTCAAACCACACAGATATCAGAGTTCTCACCCTCTTGAGAATATCATAACATATTTGACATCCGGAATCAAAACAAGATCATCCTTGAAAAATCTATGTGCATTTGATGCCTGTCTATTCATGATCGAACCAAAGAATATTGGGGAAACCCTACAAGATGTTGATTGGGTAAATGCCATGCAAGAAGAGCTGAATCAGTTTGAAAGAAGTCAAGCATGGCACTTGGTACCCAGGCCACTAGACAGATCAGTTATTGGCACCAAGTGGGTCTTCGGAACAAGCTCGATGAGGATGGAACTGTTACAAGGAATAAGGCAAGACTAGTTGTTCAAGGGTANNNNCTTATAGCATTTGCTGCACACATGGAATTCACTCTTCATCAGATGGATGTTAAGAGTGCCTTTCTCAATTGTTATCTGAAAGAAGATGTATTTGTCAAGCAGCCTCCAAGTTTTGAAAGCAAGGAGTCACCTGACCATGTATACAAACTCGACAAGGCTTTGTATGGTCTCAAACAAGCACCAAGAGCATAGTACGAACGATTATCAAAATTCCTGCTAGAACATGGGTACAAACGAGGCAAAATTGACAGTACCTTGTTCTTAAGGGAAAAGGGTAAGGATCTCCTGGTTGTGCAAATATATGTGGATGATATTATATTTGGNTGCTCAAGAAGTTTAAAATTGAAGAGTCAAAGGAAATAGACACTCCCATAGCCACAACTACAAAATTGGATGCGGATGAACCTAGTTCATCCGTTGATCAAAAGCTATACAGAGGGATGATTGGGTATCTATTATATCTCACTGGCAGCAGACCTGATATTGTGTTCAGCGTGGGACTGTGTGCTAGGTTTCAGGCAAATCCAAAGGAGTCTCACCTCACTGCAGTGAAGAGAATTTCGAGATATTTAAAAGGCACCACTGATTTGTGTCTTTGGTATCCTAAAGGTAGTAATTTCGATCTTGTAGGATATGCTGATGCTGATTATGCAGGTTTCCTGGTTTACAAGAAAAGTACTTCAGGTATGGCTCACTTTCTGGGCTCATGCCTTGTTTCTTGGGCTACCAAGAAACAAAATTCAGTAGCCTTGTCTACTGTTGAGGCTGAATATGTGGTTGCAGCCTCCTTTTGTGCTCATTTGCTATGGATCAAGCAACAACTCATGGACTTTGGTATAGACGTGGGATGCATTCCTATTTTCTGTGATAACACTAGTGCCATTAGTATGTCAAAGAACCCGGTTCATCATAAGAGAACTAAGAACATAGATGTTAGGCACCATTTCCTGAGGGATAACTATGAAAAAGGAATGATCTCAATTGAATTTTGTGCTACTGATCAACAAATTGCAGATATCTTTACTAAAGCACTGAGTAGGGAGCATTTTGAGAGAAACGGGCTTGAATTAGGGATGATTAAAATAACCTGATTGAAAAAAAAATTGAAAAAAAAATGAAATAAAAAAAAAAAATTGGCTAGAAACACTAACATAGATAATCAACCAACCTAATCATTGCTCAGCATCATGACTTTACTGTCATACTCTCTTTCCATGTATTAATATGATTCCCTGGTTGCTAATGATATTTCTCTATCTTTGTAAATTGAGGCAAATTAAGGACTTTAACACGATGAACCTGGCTCATCTGACTGACAAGGTACGTGCTCATCTCCATACAATTATTGAACTAATTACAGTCACACATGAGCAGGATTCTATCTATATTTGGTTCATTTCAAATTCTTTGTACTAATCCCTAAATGAACCCGTTCCAAGAAGTCACATCAGTACTCAATTAGCCTAGAAGTAGGGAACTCTTAACCGTCAAATCAATGACACTCCTACAACTATTAGACTTCCACTTGAATAAATTTTCTACCCATTGTGTAATTAATAGCCATATGTTATATAAGGGTCATCATTACTCTCCTCTTCATAAAGTAACCGTCGAACCAAGATCATTAGTCTTCAAACCGAAAAACTGATCACTCTTTCTTTACTTCCTAACAACACTCATAATCATTTCTTCACCACCATCTACTTCTTCTTCTTCATCACCAAATCGTGATTATGATAGAGGGAACTATGAATCAGATTCAAATTCTCCATCTATATACAGTTCTCAATCACCTGAAAACCCTCATATTCCTTAAAACCCTCTTGTTCCAGAACCTATATCTAACCCTAACCCAGCCCCTCGTGGTCGTCGTATAAAGGTTCTTGCCAGAAAATCAGTGGCTTCTAGGTCACGTGCAAAATTCTTGGAAGCTATTCTGCAGGCTGAAGAAGATAATAATTCTGAATCATCAAGTAAATCTTTTAAATCAGCCAACGAGGATGAAGCACATGGTTCATCAAATTCTGAACAAGGTAATCTGATGCAATTTTTGAGTCTGCTAATGCTGAGAACAGGTTTGTTCTGATTGGGTCGGCAGTTGATGTTGAAGTGCCTAGTAGGCAAAGAAAATTGGAAAAGGGTAAAGTTATTGAGGGAAAGGGATTTGGGGAGGATGGTACTACATTGACTAGTTGTGGTCCCATTCCTGAGAAGGTGGGAGAAGATGTCACAGAGTTAGGGGGAAGTGTAGTCGAGGAAGCAGCGGCAAGTCTAGCAAGCTTAAGAAAGGAGTAGATGAACATGGTTCATCTGGGGACGAGACACTGGCTGAAAGGCTAAGGAAACTGGGGGAGTCCTATAACCCCAAGAAAAGGAGGACTTAGAAGACCAAAAATACTTCTAACCCAGTTCCTTCCAAGAAGAGGAAAGCTTCTGTAGTTGCTGATGCTCCTGTTCCTAAGGTACGTGCTACACGTAGTGCTGTGAGAGAGGAAGAAGAACTGTTTGAGAAGGCTCTACTTGAGAGCAAGAAAAGGAGAGCTGCAAAGGGAAAGGCTAAAGTAGGAGATCCTGTGGAGACTGTTGTGGTTGAAGAGGATACGATGGACCTGGTCCATCATGAGGAGCAGACTGCTCCTTGTGAGCATGTGATTTTTTACCCACCATATACTCCTACAAAATTCGATAAAATAAATTAATTTCACAGATTTTTGTTGAATTTTAGTGTTAATTGTGAATTTATTTTGCATTGCATATTCATAATTCATCCTTTAAAATTATTTAAACTTGCGAAAATTAGGCGCATCATTATTATCAAGGAATTATAAATTTATAGTTAACTAAATAATAGACGAATGATGCTTACTTTACATAATGTAGTTTTAATAATTAATTATTAAAAACTAATAATCTTTTATTCGATAAATCATGGATTTAATTAGGAATATAGAATTGGTCGTGTTATTCTTGATTAATCTGTAAATAAATAAGGTTTAAAATAATTACTACATTCCTTGGATTAAATTAGATTTGAATTTAATTAATTTAATTGGTTTAGTTAATTAAAGGGGATTAAAATCGGACCTGGGCCAAAACTACCTAGGCCCAAAACCCTTCTCTATACACAATACACTCCAGCCCAAACCCCTTACCCGGCCTGCCCAAACCAAGTACCTAAAACGACACCATTTAAGAGGTGCTAAATCTCAGTCGTTAATCTTTCCAGATCCAACGGATGAGAACTACCCAATCCCTAACTATATAAATGTCCAAACTAAACCCTACCCCCCCCCATTCACTNGATGAGAGTTGTTGATTCATGTGGGTTTGGATCATTTCCAAACCGTGTCGAAATCTGTCAGCACCCCGCGGGTATCCCTTTCCCCCTATCTTTTCTTTTATGACATTTCTTCATTGTTAGAAAAAAAATGAAATCGCATGCGTCACTGTGTGATACATGTGTTTATGTTTTATTGTTCTCATATAGCATTTGTTTGTTCTTGATTTAGTTTAGATATTTAAAATGCATGCGTCAAAGGTATAATAACCATTTCAGATTTATGCTATTTTAGCCGATTAGCTTGAAATCGTTGGTTCGAGTTTGATTTTTTGTTGAATATCTTCTTTTCTTGGCCTGTTTAGTTCTAAATATGCATGCGTACCTGATCTGTACCTTATTGTCTAAATTGTTCACTGGTTGGAGATTATTATTTCCTCCCAGACTGTTTTCCTCCCTTCTTTCCCCATTTTTCCTCAACTATTAAGTTTCTCGCTTTAAGGATTGATTACTAATCTGGTTTAGGAGTTCATGAACCTTTCTGTTTAAGTAACATGATGTTTGTTTTAATTGAATTGTTAGTTTTGTTTGTTGAATAGGCAGGCCTATACTAATTATACTTTCTGTTTTGTTTTTTTACTTACTTTCTTTTGGTTTCAACTTTAGTTTCAATCGATTTTAATCAATCAAGTAATAGTTTAATTAGGTAATGAAGAGACACTTATGTGCGATTAATTAAGTGTACATTTGAACTAAGTAATAATACAATTGACTAAGTCTAAGAAGTTCAACCTAATTAATCTAAAGTAATTAATTAAACTGAAACTAATCAACCAATTAGGCTAAAAAAACTCAGTTCTAAAACAGTGTTTGGTCAGGGTTTAACCTAGACTTACCAAAACTTAGTTAACAATAATTCCCCCATGATCACTTGTATAATAGATTAACCTAGTCTAATAGTCTCTTAAACAACTAATTAAGTCCTAAGATCTGCCTAAGGTAATTAGTTT
>ML439159.1:0-41002 GCA_005239525.1 Nicotiana knightiana
GCACATAAAATGCAAGGTATATAATGCTTAAAATCATGAATTCTAGCCACGCATCAACGACCCCCCCAAACCCATTATTTTCTCCTCACACACTCTGTCGTCACCCTTCACTCTCCTCTCCAAATCCTCTCTGTCCTAACCCTAATTTCCCCTTTGCCGTTGCTTGCCTACCGTCGACAATGATGAATTCTCACCATCCTCAAGCCTCTAATGGCTCTCCATGCCCGGTTTCTTGCTGTCTCGAGGTCCTCAAGGGATCAGTGGCTGTTCAGTTCACTCCTCTGGATCCATGCTTACCATTCTCAGGCCGCCATGGCCTGTCTGAGTAAGATCTTTCAAATTTTTCGGCTAGATCTATGGTTTCTAAGCCGGAATCTCTCTATCTCCGGGTTACTTAACCCCTTTTTCAAAACGACTTTTACTTTGATTTTAAGTGTTATTCTATAATCTTTACTATGTTTAAACGGTTTATTTAGGTTTTCCCTTTAACCTGATTAACTGTGTCAAAACCCCTAATTTCTTGGCTTTAGTTTTGGATCTTGAGTTTGTCTTTATAGTCTGTTCGCTCAACCTGTCTGTGTGTTTGATTCTCATGAATTTGCTTTGATTAATTTGATTATTTTGTGATTTTCGCCCTGGTAACATCTCATTAGGGTTTTTGATTTGGTTCTGCCTGTTTTTTACTCTGTCTATTTGTTTATTCTTGGAAGTTTATAAAATCTCCCTTAATATTAGTACTATTTTCCGATTTTTTGAATCCCTGATTTCCTGTGTCGATACTCTTTACTGATTTCCGACTACTTTTCCTATTTTACAACCTTTAAATTATTTTCTTACCTTATTATGTGACTGACTATATTATTAATTGATTCTTACTGTTATTTCCTTAATTAGAACTTTATGAATCTATCCCTAATTACTTGTTCTATAACTACAATGTTTGAATTCTTTCCTTAATCATCATACTCCAACTATGTGAATCTATCCCAAATTACTTGTTCTTTACCTACAGTGTTTGAATTCTTTCCTTAATCGTCATATTCCAACTATGTGATTTCTTTCCTTAACTTGTTTTCTATATTTTACCGTTGGTAAATCACTCCCTTAATTAAGGGAAGACTTGGACTGATTTACTCTAATTGATTCCGAGTTCTATAATTACTAAACCGTTTGAATCTTACCTTATTTACCTAGCTTTCAAACTACTATATATACTGCTCCCTTCTACTCTCATTACACAGTCTTCTACACACACGAACTCACATTAGTTCACAACTCTCTCATACACTCAAAAACTCTTCTGCTTACTTTTGTTGCTTGCTATTGTTACTGAATTAGCTGGCTGCTAGCCAATGCTAACTATTGCACTTTCCTGTTCTTCACTTTGTGTCTATTCTCCTTACTGGTATGTTCTGATTTTAAATTCAAGTTCCAAAATCAATGTATTTCTTCTACTGCTTTAGTTTATCATTTTACTAATCTGTTTCTGTCTGTTGTTTGCTTCTCAACATGTGTTTAACTTGTTTTACTTATTATACTAGTTATGTTCTAACCCCTTTTTAGGATCAGCCTATTTATGGACATGTTTGCTTCCTGTATAATCTGTCTCCATGTGACCCCACCCTGTCTTTGAATGCTTGTCTATGAGTTGCCTAGTTCTGGTATGCACCTATTGTGCAATTGTTACCTTAAGTTGTTCTGATTGTATGCTCAATATTGTTTGATACCACTATGTCTTCTATTATTTGTTCTGAAATTCATACTCCTATACTATGTTTACATTATTAGTTATCCCCAATCCCACAAGTCCCTAAGCACTTCTAATTCTATGCAACCATGTCCCCAATTAGGAATTTTGGAACCCATGACATATTGTCTGCTATTCGTTGAGTCTTCTATGCTTATGCTTGTTATGTGCTCACCTTGGGTGCTATATCTGTCTCCAACCCCCATACCCCTGTGTGAAGGACTGTTGTTTGAGTGTTGCTAAACCTGTTATGTTCTGTAGTTGGTCTACTGTTGGTTTAATTACCCTACTCTTGTTCAAACTATTTTACTACTAAATCATTTCATACTTTTTATAAACTTCAACTGAGTCTTTTCAATACTGTTTTCTATCAAAGCATTTTCAAAACCATGTCAAGCACTCTCACTCTACTCTCAGGTCCTTATGTTCTGCCCCTCCAGTGTGCGACTGCCTTGGGATTCCTGTAAGATCCCTCTGAACTCTAATGCACTGGGGATGGCTCTTCCACACTGCACTTACTCAGTTCTGGTTATGAAACCTGGGTGTGAGCACTGCCCGGGATCCTTGAGGTCCTTAGGAAACTCTGACACACCCGGACATGAGAAAGGCTATGAAACTTTGACAGTTGAGGTTATGAACACCTGGTATATACGGTCCTGCTTCAGGCTCCCTACAATTTAACTTCTTATGTTCTATCTATTTATGTAATTCATTCAGCTACTGGTCTGTAATAATTATTTGTAAACAAATATTGGGGATGGCTAGTGAAATGAGGAGGGTAGCCATATAGTTCTGTTAACATCATCATGTAGAAATCATGTTTTAAGATTTACATTATTTCTATCAGCATTAGAATCCATGTTTTAGGACCAGCATGTTCATTCAAACCATGCCAAGCATGCACTAGATACCATGTTCCTAGGATTTCATGTCTACTGTTTCAGCATCTCATCCATGCTTTATGTTTATCGCTTAGAAATCCTGCTCCTAGGACAATAAACAACGTTAACATAGAAGCTGTTACTCCTGTGCATTCAAAATCATGTCTCTATCACTCTGTAACTCTTTGTGCATTTTAGAAATCATGCCTTTAGGAATTCTGTGTATCCTGAAATTATGTCTTAACCATCCTGCATTTATATGTGCATATTAGATATCCTGCTCTAGGATTTTGTTTACATCTGCTTAACCACGCCTAGTTTAACTATTGACTCACGAAAAAGGTAGAAACAGTGTCACATCTAATTGTCTTGCTCTTAATAAAACTAGTAATAATTTCTGCATTCGTGTCACCTAGAACAACATGCTTTTAGGTAAAACAACTTCTGAACTGTTTTTAACAATTCTGGTGATTATTATGCACAATCCCCATGCCTAGGCAAGACTTAGGTAATCAACCTCCTTAAAAGCTGGAACACTGTTTGGTTGTGTTTACTGTTTGAAGACACATGCTTAAACATCAGTAGGCAAATTGATTAGGCCCCCTACTCCTGAGTTTATAAAAAATAAAGCTGCATATTTTTGTGTGTTGACATTTACTTAGATATCCTGTTTTAGGATCCTGTCTGATAAAACTGCCTCTTGTTTGTATTTGAGACGTGCTGATTATGCGCATTACTTGTGGAGGTAAATCTGGGCCTCATAACTGCTTTCCTGCATTTATCTGATCAGTCATATTTGTTCTTGCATGTCGCTTAGAATTTTATCCTTTTAAAACCTTAGGGGTTTGTCTAGAACTACCTATACTTAGAGGTCCTAAATTCCTCCAGGACCCTTGATAAGGGACGAGTAACAACACACATAAAGATCGCTAATTAAATTCGCTTAATAACCGCTAAGGGGTGGGGTAAAGGGTAGATATGGATATGATGACCGGTGCGCTAATGCCACGTGTAACCCATCACTGAAGAGTGATTACCGGGCATTGCATTGATGTGATCCTATAGGATTAACAACTTAGGACTCCCCTATTCCCTACATATGTGTGCTTAGACTGCGAAATCTTTTCACAACCATTACTTGTTGCCATGTGTATACTTGACTGCTTATTTGCTACTTGCTAAAATTCACAAAGTTTGTTTGGCCAGGAACCACCGTTGTGGACTTTGAGGGGTGCCTAACACCTTCCCCTTGGAGTAATTTCAATCCATTACCAATCTTTTGTTATTCAATTAGTGTTATTATAACCCTTAATAGGTGCTCTAATGCACCTTAATTCATTAGGTGGCGACTCTTCAAGTCCTTCACATCCCTTTTCCCAAAAGGAAATGAGTTGTCCCAATAATGTCAAAAACCCTAACTGATCCGAAAGGAGAGGAAAAAGGGGGGCGCGACAACTGTGTGGTACAAGTACTCTGAGACCCATGAGTACCTGAAACTCCATGCGAAGCCGGTAATGCAACTTGAACTGGCTGATCCATAAAACCTCTACCGTGTCGTACGCTTCCTCTATAATAAGGACCAGTAGATCTCTCCGGCCTACGAGGCCTCCTCACCTCTCTGCCCTCTCTCTCCTGACCTCGTCTGACATCTCTTTCATAGTCCCGCTTGTCATCTCTCTCATGATCCAGCATGCCCTCAACTCTGCGAGAAATCCCTACCACCTGCTGAAATGAAACATCCGATTCTAACTCCCGAGCCATGCTGAACCAAATATCACGCCTGAGGCCCTCAATGAATCTACAAACACACTCTCTAACTGTAGCAACCAAAGCAGGTGCGTGCCTGGACAAATCACTGAATCTAACGACATACTGTGATAATGACATAGTGCCCTGGCGCAGCCGCTCAAACTCCGCGCGCCATGTATATCGGAGGGACTGAGGTACAAACTCGCTCAAGAACATCTCTAAAAACTGACCCCATGTAAGCAAAGCTGACTCGGCCGGGCTATCCAACTCATATGCACGCCACCACTGATAAGCTGCTCCCCTGAGCTGAAATGTAACGAAAGCAACCCCGCTCGTCTCCACAATACCCATAGTACGAAGAATGCGGTGACACTCCTCCAGGAAACCATGGGCATCATCTGTCGCCAATCCACTGAAGGTATGGGGGTGGTACTTCTTTTACCTCTCAAGTCTAAGATGTTCTTCCTCAGATGCTGCTGCCCTAACCATGTACGGAATTGGGACCATAGGTTGTGCTGCCATGACTCCTGGAACCTGATCAAGATGATCTCGCTACTCTGGAGTGTGGGGGACGGGAGTCTGAGCTCCTCCCCCGCTCTATGAAGTAGCTGGTGCACCCGGAATCAACCCCACCGAGTCAAGGTACCAATCATATCCCAGAATTGTGCCAAGGTCTCCTGAAGTCCGGGTGTAACAACAGGCGCCTCCAGTGCCTGCCCCCAACTAGAACTGCTGGCGGCTCCTCAACGGATGCTCTGGCAGGTGCTCTAGCTACGACACGTGCCCCTCGTCGGCCTCTGCCTCTACCTCTGCCCCTGGCGGCAGCTGCTCCGGGGGTAACATCCTCAGGATCTGCAGCTCGCGTCTTCACCATCTGTGAGAGAATGGAATGATAATTTCAAACTTCAAGATCAATGAACTCGCACGATAGGAATGAAGGAAGTGAAGTTATCCTAATTGTTCCGTACCCTCTCGAAGATAAGTACAGACATCTCCGTACCGATCTGCAAGGCTCTACTAAACTCGCTTATGACTCGTAGCACCTATGAACCTAGAGCTCTGATACCAACTTATCACGATCCAAATTTTCCTCCGTTGGGTATCGTGATGACACCTAGTCTTAAGGACTAGGTAAGCCTAATATTCATGGAATAACAACAATAATAATAAAATCTAATATTTTTCTAAAATAAATAAATCTTTATACATTGCATATTTCCAAAACCCGGTAGTAAAATTCATAAGCTTTATATAGTTTACTACAACTTCTAATTACAACTGTTTGGAAGTAAGCAAAAACAGTGTAAATGCAAAATAAGAAGGTGACTCCGAAGCCTGCGAACGTGACAATAGGTTTACCTTGATTCTCCTCAGCAAGAGTCCACACAGCTACTAACGATCAATACCTGGATCTGTACAAAAATGTACAGAAGAGTAGTATGAGCGCACCACAACGGTGCCCAGTAAGTATCAAGACTAACCTCGATGAAGTAGTGACGAGGACTAGTCAAGACACCCACTGGTCTAATAAAATGAACAAGTATCAATATAGGAATAAAGGGGAAAATGATATACTACACATAAAGGGTACGTAATATAGCTAAAAATACAGTGAATTCGATAAAGAAGGAAACAATAAGTATTAGCGGAAACCATGAAACAACACAAAGATTTAATAGAACACAAACAAATCTGGAATGTAAATATACAACACGGACATGTAATATCTCAACAACTTCAACCAACTCTACATCAAATTCGTAGTCATCTCCACGAGGTTCCGAACCTCGGACAAATCACCATTTACGGGTCCCAATATTTGAACGCTAACACTTGGCATCTTGCGCCCTCCTTCAAGTGCTAACTGCACGGATGCCTTATGTGCTAATTGGGTCATATCCACCCATATGTTAAGTACAACAAGAGTATCTATACTTGACAACAACAAGGAGCCCTAAATCCACTACTAGTACTTAACTACGTGTGTGCTTGTGCAGGTGTCCTAACATGATTCAACAACCCATAAGTATAAGGAAAGAAAAGGGAACACGTACAATATCATCTTACCAATTTCCACACGAATAAACTCACACTGTAAATGTTCTAGTACACAATATCAACAATAAGGAATGCCCCCAGGCCAACACAAGTATCACAAACAATCCCTGACAAAGCCCACCTTGTCTCGCCACGTGTGCAATAGTAAAGTATATGCCCGCCTTGTTTCGCCACATGTGCATAAACATGTTCCCACCTTGTCTCGCCACATGTGCAACTCACATATACATATCTCACCTTGTCACGCCGCATGTGCAATATCAATAGAAAACACGACACAACAGAAACCTCGTGCAAACCCCCATATCAACCACCGCACAACATAAATCTCGTGCATAACAATAAGCACAACAGCACGACAGAAACCCCGTGCATCACTACAACAAGTACAACAATTGACAATAATACAAGATACGGTAGATACATCAATTCAAGAACATTTGATCACAAGAAAAGCAAGGCTAGTTCACAAGGAATACGCACAACAAAGAATACTAGGCATAATAAGGACAACTCAACAAGGAAGAAAAATAGCGTATAAGAGTCGCACCCAAATGCACGGTTCAACAACAAGAAAACTCACACGAATCTGCTAACTCCATATAAGGGCAAGTCAACTAAATATAAAATATCTAAATTTCTTTTAAGGTTGAGCAGTTACGAGGATATTCAGCAAGTTCACTTAAGGACAAGCAGCAGGAAAATAATCATAACTTCAGTTAAGACCAAAAAAAATTATAGGATGAGATGAAGATAATTACAATTTGAGATATGCAGTTAAGAGGACCTAGCATGACAGTAAAAAGGAAATAAAATCTTCAGATAAGTCAATTAGGAGTCAAATAGGCAATTGGAGTAAATCCAATAGTAAAAAATTCTACATTTAAGCAAATAAAGATGAGCTAGAATTAGGAAATTCAATCAAATTCATACTCGGCGAATATAAGGACCTAAGGTTCCTAAAGGGTCAACTTTCCACAAATAAGTTCGAGCACGCACTCGTCACCTCGCGTACACGAACTACAATCAACATAAAAGACTCCAATACTAAGGGGTAATTCTCCCACACAAGGTTAGGCAAGATACTTATCTCAAAGCCGACAACCCTGTACTCTAAAATGGACTTCTCGGGTGAAAAGGCCTCCGGACGGCTCAAAACCAACTAGAACAACTTCAAAACACACATAAAACTTATAAGGAACTATTCCAGATAATAAAGCTTCAATCTTTAACAAATTTTAAAAATCGGTCCAAAAGTCGACCCCCGGGCCCGCACCTCGGAACCCGACAAATTTTACAAAATCTGATTACCCATTCCAATACGAGTTCAACCATAAAAAAATTACCAAATTCCGATACCATTTCGTCCCTCAAATAATGAAATTTTTTTTTCAAAAACCAACATTTTTCCTAACTAAAAATACAATTTAAATGATAAAAACAAGGACTAATTCATGGAATATATATAATTCTAGATGAAGAACATTTACCCAATCGAATTGTGTGAAAAACCCTCAAAGAATCGCTCGAAATCGAGCTCTACAAGTCAAGATATGAATAAAATGGTCTAACCTTCGAATTTGGAATATAATCTGTCTTCCCAGATATTTAATGAATCGCGATCAGGGAAGGGGAGATGCGATCGCGAAGAAGGAATTGGCTACTGCCCAGAAATGCACTACGTGATCGCGAACTTAGGCATGCGATCGCAGAAGAGGAAGGGAAAGGCCTACACGATCGCGTGGGGTAATACGCGAACGCGAAGAAGAAACTATGGCAGGTCAATTTTACTCTATGTGATCGCAACTGGATCTACGCGATCGCGGAAGGGAAACATCAGGCACCAGAACAACAGTGCAAAAATAGAGAAAAAAGACCCAAAGCCCATTCGAAACAAACCCGAGGCCCTCGGGACCCCGTCTAATCACACAAACAAGTCATATAACCTAACACGGACTCGCTCGAGGTCTCACATCACTTAAAACAACGCCGAAACGACGAATCAAACCAAAAATCAAACTTATAAATTTTCAAATCTCCAAATATCAAAACTCGTGTCGAAACCTATCAATTCAATCCGGAATGACGTCAAATTTTGCAGACAAGTCATAAATGACACAATGGACCTACAAACACTCTTGGAATTCCCTTCCGAGCCCGATACCAAAATTTCACCTATCAGCCAAAATCGCCGAAATTCTATCTTTCGCCGAATTACCGCAAATTACTCTACGGACCTCCAAAACCAATTTCGTATGCGCGCCTAAGTCCAAAATCATCATACGAAGGTGTTGGCATCACCCAAAACTTATTCCGAGGCCTTTACTCAAAGGTCAAATCTCCGGTCAACTTCCATCACTTAAGCTTCAAAAATTGAAATTTTCCTTCCAAATCGACTCCGGATTGTCCGGTAACTGAATCCAACCACGCACGCAGGTAGATATATACAATGTGAAGCTGTTCAAGATCTTACGCCACCAAACGGAGCTTAAATTATCATAATGACCGGTCGGATTGTTACAAGTATAAAATACTTATTTCTATTTGATCCGTTCAATACATACAAAATGTACTAGCACAAGAAGCTGGAATTAGACCATTCCCATAATCAAGATAAATTACTTTTAATCTTGTGCTACAATCATTCCGATGGTTTGTCCAACTCCAACATTAGATTATGAACATAAACTTTATGACTTATAAGAACCGATAATTTAATTTTTCGTGTATAAGCTAAACTCTATACACTAAGTCATCTACCATATAAGCAACGGGCACACAAACCAATACATGATCTATTTAAAATAAAATTTTATTAAATTGAATAAGTAAATAAATAATTGTTCCATAATGAATACTATAACAATACGCATGTCTTATAGTATATCCTAACAATATTCACAACAAAATTTTAGAATTATCAGATAGCAATATTTTGTGGATTATGAAGAAGGAAAATTTCATTCTTTTCGGATATATAGTTTCAATTAGTGCTTTAGTACTTATGAAAGAAAATAATTATAAAATAAAACAGAAGGCCAATGAATGGTAAATGTTATACAACGAATTGAGACTAAACTTTTACTTATATCATGTCGACAACCACCTTATTATATCTATTTTTTCTCGTTCTTTAATGTTTTTACACTGTATACTTGAGAAAAAGAAGAAAAAGATAATTAAGTGCAAATTTTATATGAGAGAACCAATTGAAGGCAAATTAACCGGAAAAAATTATCCGCACTCTGGTTATTAATGAGTATTCTCACTTTATTTTATAAGTTAATGTAGTTTGGAGAAATATCAGGTGTAAATAGGTTATACATTCATTATACATAGTTATAAATATATAATACATGATTTTTTTATATATATATAATACATATACCAACTATTTTTAGTTTAACACATTAGGTGAGCGACTATTTAGTTTAATTCTTCAAAGGGGAAGTGAAGAAGCCCATAAACTTGATTGGCGAATCTACGACTGAAAGTAAAAAATAGCTAGATTTGTAAGTGGTAATTGAAAAATAGTGTTGCTCCCAAACGCACACGCAAGTATACGTTGTCGTACAAGTAATATAGGATTGTAAATCCAGATATCGTACCCACAGGAACTTATGATTAACTAGCAACTAAAGTAGACCAAACAATTAATCTATTCAAGCAAATCCTGACGTATGAATAATTAACTGTAACGACCCGGCCGGTCGTTCCGAGAGTTTAGCCCGTTTCTCCAATTTCGGCTTCATTTCTTGAGTGGTTCATCTCTTTTGTGTGGCGTTGGGTTGGTTGAGTCAGTGTGATCGTGGTGAGAATTAAGGCACTTAGTCTCTTAAATGAGCTCAATAGTTGGAAAAGTCAACCAGGAGTTGACTTATAGGTAAACGACCTCGGAATACATATTTTTATGGATCAGATAGCTTCGTTAGGTGATTTGAGACTTAGGAGTGTGTCCGTAATGTAGTTCTGATGTCCAGTGTAGAATTAGGCTTGAATTAGCGAAAGTTAGTTTTTGGCGATTTCCGATCGGCAGGAAAATAGGCTATCGGGGTCAGAATAGAATTCCGGAAGTTGGAGCAGGTTCATAGCATCATTCTGGATGTGTGTGCAAATTTTCATATAATTTGGACGAGGTTTAATTAGTTTCGGCATCGTTGGTGAACTTCGGAAGTTTGAATATCTTTAGGCTTGAATCATGGGTTGATTTGGTGTTTCGATGTTATTTTGGGTGTTTCGAGGGTTCGACTAAGTTCGGGCGATCATTTATGGCTTGTTTATATTTTTTGTTGGGGTCCCGAGGGCCTCGGGTTGAGTTCGGATTGGTAACGACATTTTGGAGTTGTTGGTGTGAAACTTTCTTGTGTTTCCGCACCTGCGGATAGGGAACCGCAGGTGCGAGCCTGCAGAAGCGGACAAGGCTCTGCAGATGCAGAAGTTGTCTGGATTAGTGAAGGTCGCAGGTGTGAGACTTGGACTGCACCTGCGGAGTCACATGTGCGGAGGATCTGTCGCAGGTGAGGAAAATGTCCCTTAAGTGGATTCTCACAGGTGCACACCTGGGACCGCATGTGCGGGTCCGTAGGTGCGAGAATAGGACCGCACGTGTGGTCATCGCTGGGCAGAACCTATAAAAATAACCCTTCGCGAATTTTGGTCATTCTTTCACCATTCTTATTCGGGTTTGAAGCTTTTGAAGTATTTTTGAAGAGGGAAATCGATAGTTCTTCATTGTGGTAAGGATTTTGGAATTATAAACTTATTTATATGTGATTATAGGTAGGATTAGTGGTGGAAATTTGGGGGGAAAACAATGCTAAAATAGGTAATTAGGGCTTGTGGTTTAGAGACCTTAAAATGGGAATTTGAGGGGTCATTTGGACTCCGATTTCAGTGTTCTTGGTATGTATAGACTCGTGCGACGATAAGTGTGGTGTAAATTTCATCAAGTTTCGAGACGTGGTCCTAGGGGTCGGGTTTGACCAATTTCAGGATTTTTTATAAATTTCAATTAGGGTTCGTTTCTTGTCATATTATATTGATATACATCCGATTTTTGGTAGATTTGGAGCACTCAGAGATCGAATTTAGAGGCAAAGGCATTGCAGAGTAGTATTTTAGCCGATTTTGAGGTAAGTAACATTTCCAAACTTGGTTATGAGGGTTCGAAACCCCGAGCTGAATGATTTATGACTATAACCGAGGTGACACGCATGCCAAGTGACGGGCGTGCGGGCGTACACCGAGTATTTGTGGCCTGGCTTATCCCATGGCACCGCTTAATGATTATTCCTTGATGATATCTGTGCTTCTGTTAATGTGGTAATTGTGAACCTGTTAGAAAATATGTTAAGTATAAATGCTAGGCTTCACGCCGAAAATTCTGAGACCCAAGTGGTCGTATATTACTATCTCATCTTGTGATTATTTGATTTCATATACTCAGACATGTTATAGCATATCAATTCATATCTCAGTCTCAGTATTATTAATTATATGCATACTTATCATTGTTTCGGGCTGACGGATGCATCTGTGACCCATGTGAGTGAGACTGAAGAGTAATGACTGAGTGAGGCCGAGAGCCTGTTATTGAGACAGTTATGAGATTGGACTGCACACCGTATCGATACTTAAATTATGCCTTTGTTGGCTTGATACAGCGCTTGGGCCACTAGGGCCCCTCCGGAGTCTTTACAACCCCAATGAGCGCATTGATGTTGAGGGATGGATTTTCCCTGGGCATGGATCGTGTCCGGAGTGGATGTTATGTGAGAGATGGATCATCCGTGGACATGGATCTTTTGCGAGTGTTGTATTCTGTAGATGGACTTTCTCCGTGGGGCTGGATTGGCCTTTTTCCTCAGTACGGAGTGACTACGGTCACCAATGATTATGTACATTCCGGGATGGACCTTTCTCTGGGCCTGAGAGCCATATACGGTACTGAGTGGACTGCTGTGTGAGGGTTGTGATCACTATGTGCATATCCACACTGGTTTCATACATATATTTTTGTGATGGCATGTAGAGTATACTGGCATACTTGGCATAATTACTGATTCTGATATACTGTTAGCATGTCTAATTTCTGTATACTGTTTATTGTAAATTCTGAGGTTTTGTCCGTCACTACCTCTCAGCCCATAGTTTGGGTTCGTTACTTCTGAGTTGGTGTAATCACGTTACCCCCTACACCTTGTGTGCAGATCCAGGTACACCGGGACCCGATAGTGGATATTGAGCAGCTGTCAGAGTTTTCATTGGAGTTTTCGAGGTAGAAGCTGGCGATCACGACCTCGCCTTCTCTTTCTTATTCCACCTGTTGCACTTATTTTGAAACTATGTTGTCTATTTCTTCATTCTTTATCTTTTTATATAGCAGCTCATGACTGAGTGACACCGGATCCAGGGTTGGAAATTTTAAATTTTTGTTTCAAATATTATTTTTAAACTTCAGGCTCTTAGTATTATCAATAATTTTGTTTAAAATTGTATTTTTACTGGAAACTGAATTTAGCTTAGATGAAAGGGGCGGCTTTCCTGGTTCCATGACAGGCGCCATCACGACTCAGAAATGGGGTCGTGACAAGTTAGTATCAGAGCTCTAGGTTAAATAGGTCTTACCAGTCATAAGCAGGTTTAGTAGAGTCTTGCGGATCGGTATGGAGACATCTGTACTTATCTTCGAGAAGTTACAGAACCCTTAGGAAAAATCCCACATTATTGAATTCTGTCGTGCGACTCTATTGAATGCTGGAACTAAACTTCTATTGTTTTCATTCTCTTATAGATGGTGAGGACTCGTGCTACCGATCGTGGTGATCAGACACCAACAGGACCAGCTGGAGGTCGAGGCCGTGGCAGAGGGAGTGGTGCAGCCCGCTCAGCATCCGGGGCAGTACCTGTTGACCCTCCTACTGCTCAGGATCAGGTCCCTGCAGTTGAGATCCTAGTGGGACAGGCTCAGGAACCAGCAATGCCCATTGTGATTCCGGATCTTCAGGAGACCCTAGCGCAGATTTTGACGGTGTCCACCAGCCTGGAACAGGCCATCGCCGAGTCTAAACTGCTGCTACTTCTCAGGCAGGGGGAGGCACTCAGACTCGAGCTGCCCGGACATCTCAGCAGGTTACTAAGGAGCTTCAGACACCGGGGACAGCTCCAGTCCAGCCAGTTGCCCCAGCCCGGGATTTTGTGGTCCCAGCTTTGGCAGATGAGGAGCTGTGCAGGTTAGAGAGATTTAGTAGACTCCAGCCTCCGATTTTTAGTGGTACTGAGATCGAGGACGCCCAGGGCTGTTTGGACAAGTGTCAGAGGATCCTTCGCACAACAAGGATACTGGAGGCTAGTGGCGTCCCGTTTTCTACCTTCCAGTTCGCAGGAGCTGCACTCCCTTGGTGGGAGGCATATGATAGGTGTAGACTTGCTGATGCATCTCCCCTTACTTGGAGTCAGTTCTCCATTCTGTTCCTGGAGAAGTATATACCGCAGTCCCGCAGGGAGGAGCTGCGCAGGGAGTTCAGCAGTTGCGCCAGGAGGACATGACCGTGATGCAATATGAGATGAGGTTCTCCGAGTTGGCCCGTCATGCTATTTGGCTAGTTTCCTCGGATAGGGAGATGATCAAGAGGTTCATTGATGGCCTCATTTATCAGCTTCAGATTTTTCTGACCAGGGAGAGGGTATCCGGTGCTTCTTTTGAGGAGGTGGTTGACATTTCCAGAGAGATTGAGTCGGTTCACCACCAGGAGCGGATCGAGAGGGAGGCCAAGAGTTCTAGAGGATCTGGGAGTTTTGGTGGGGGTTCCTTCGGGGGGGAGGGGGGAGGGGCAGCCTCAGCCCGACAGAGGTCGACCGTTCAGGCAGGCTCAACCAGGTCGCTCAGGTTATCGTGGTGGATCAGTTGGTCATGATCCTCACAGTTCGCATCAGGTGCACCCATCTTTCAGTGCCCTGCCAGCTTAGAGTTCATCTTGGACACCATCGGTTCAGAGTTCATCTATGCGTGGTTCTTCCAATGGTTATCCTGGCGCTAGGGGTTCTATTTAGTCCCCAGTGCCATTCTCCGAGAGAGGTTGCTTTGAGTGTGGAGATGTGGGCCATATCAAGAGGTTTTGTTCCCGTCTTGCGAGAGGTACTTATCAGCAGATGAGTCAGCACGCGGTTTCAGACTCAGTAGCTGCACCGCCTGCCCAGGCAGCTAGAGCTGAGGGTCAGGCAGGTAAGGGTCGCCCTAGAGGGGGAGGTCGACCCGGTGGTGATCATGCCGGATTTTATGCATTTTCAGCCAGACCGGATGAGATGGCTTCTAATGCCGTGATCCGAGGTATTGTCTAAGTCTATCACGAGAAGCTTCAATTTTTATTTGATTCCGGTTTTTCATATTCACATGTTCATCATATTTTAGCCCATTCTCTAGATACGCCCCGTGAATCTTTTGTTACATATGTTCATGTTCTCTCCCTTGTGGGTGATGTTGTTGTTACATACCACGTGTGTCGATTGTGTGTGGTACCTATTGGGTTCTGGAGACCCGGGTGGATGTGCCATTTCTGAGTATGGTTGGTTTCAACGTAGTTTGATCAGATAGATGATGATACTTTTAGGTATGACTTGATGTAGGTGTTTTGCACCGAATCAGATTGTTTGACTTCGTAGAGATATTGTGAGAGTGTCAGTTAATGGCTATTGGGTTTGTCTGTGCTCCGGGATGATCTAGAGGTTACCCTTCCCTGCTTTGGGGAGCGGCGATTTGTTGGTTTTAGGCACACATGGTGCGGTTCTGTTGTGGCCTTCTAGAGGAGTTGATTAAGGTAAAGTAGCTGGGTATCATAGAGTTTGGACATATGAGTTGTGTTTTTTCAGATTCGTGTGATTTGGTTCAGGTATATACAGTGTGTGGAGGCGTGATTCTAATCTTGTAGATGAGTTCTGACATGGAATTTGGGTTCTAAGGCGTATTGGATTAGAGTCAGAGTGGTCGTGGTGAGAATTAAGGCACTTAGTCTCTTAAATGAGCTAAACAGTTGGAAAAGTCAACCAGGAGTTGACTTATAGGTAAACGACCTCGGAATATGGATTTTTATGGCTCAGATAGCTTCTTTAGGTGATTTGGGACTTACGAGTGTGTTCGGAATGCAGTTCTGATGTCCGGTGTAGAATTAGGCTTGAATTGGTGAAAGTTAGTTTTTGGCGATTTTCGGTCGGCAGTGGAAAATAGGCTATTCAGGTCGGAATGGAATTTCGGAAGTTGGAGCAGGTTCGTAGCATCATTCTGGATGTGTGTGCAAATATCATATCATTCGGACGAGGTTTAGTTAGTTTCGACATCGTTGGTGAATTTCGGAAGTTTGAATATCTTTAGGCTTGAATCATGGGTTGATTTGGTGTTTTGATGTTATTTTGGGTGTTCCGAGGGTTCGACTAAGTTCGGGTGATCATTTATGGCTTGTTTGTATATTTGGTTGGGGTCCCGAGGGCCTCGGGTTGAGTTCGGATGGGTAACGACATGATTTTTGGTATTTTGGAATTGCTGGTGTGAAACTTTCTGGTGTTTGCGGATAGGGAACCGCAGGTGAGAGCCCGCAGAAGCGGACAAGGCTCCGCAAATGCGGAAGTTGTCTGGATTAGTGAAGGTCAGGTGCGAGACTTGGACCGCACCTGCGGAGTCGCAGGTGCGGAAAAGGTCCCTTAAGTGGATTCTCGTAGGTGCGCACCTGGGACCGCATGTGCGGGTCCGCAGGTGCGAAAATAGGACCGCAAGTGCAGTCATCGCTGGGCAGAACCTATAAAAAGAACCCTTAGCTAATTTTGGTCATTCTTTCACCATTCTTATTCGGGTTTGAAGCTTTTGAAGGGTTTTTGAAAAGGGAAATCGATAGTTCTTCATTGAGGTAAGGATTTTGGACTTAAGAACTCGTTTATATGTGATTAAAGGTCGGATTAGTGGTGGAAATTTGGGGAAAAATGATGCTAAAATAGGTAATTAGGGCTTGTGGTTTAGAGACCTTAAAATGGGAATTTGAGGGGTCATTTGGACTCCGATTTCAGTGTTCTTGGTATGTATAGACTCGTGGGAGGATAAGGATTTTTGTGGTGTAAATTTCATCGAGTTCTGAGACGTGAGCCCGAGGATCGGGTTTGACCAATTTCGGGAGTTTTGAGTATTTTTGATAAATTTCGATTAGGGTTGCGGAGTAGATTTGGAGCACTCGGAGGCCGAATTTAGAGGCAAAGGCATTGCGGAGTAGTATTTTAGCCGGTTTTGAGGAAAGTAACGTTTCCAAACTTGGTTCTGAGGGTTCGAGACCCCGAGATAAATGATTTATGACTATAACCGTGGTGACACGTATGCCAAGTGACGGGCGTGCGGGCTTACACCGAGTATTTGTGGCCTGGATTATCCTATGGCACCGCTTAGTGATTATTCCCTGATGATATGTGTGCTTCTGTTAATGTGGTAATTGTGAACCTGTTAAAAAACATGTTAAGTATAAATGCTAGGCTTCACGCCAAAAATTCTGAGACCCGAGTGGTCGTTTATTACTGTCTCATCTTGTGATTATTTGATTTCATATACTCAGACATGTTATAGCATATCACTTCATATCTTAGTCTCAGTATTATTAATTATATGCATACTTATCATTGTTTTGGGTTGATGGATGCATCTGTGACCCATGTGAGTGAGACTGAAGAGTAATGACTGAGTGAGGCCGAGAGCCTGTTATTGAGACAGTTATGAGATTGGACTGCACACCGTATCGATACTTAAATCATGCCTTCGTTGGCTTGATAGAGCGCTTGGGCCATGATGCGTGGCTAGAATTCATGATTTTAAGCATTATATACCTTGCATTTTATGTACTTTAATGATAAAATACACGTCGTATGTGCCTAATGGGGTTTATTTTATGTGTAGGTGAATTGGAAATGGAAACGGGGCTAAACGGATGCAAATACGTCGGAAAATACGCGAAAGGGGACACCCGAGCGATAGTCGGGCGACAGAGCCAAACAGCCTGACCCAGCCTGGCCTTAGCCAGGCGTTAGAGCCCAAACGCCAGGGGGTGCCTGGCGTTAGCCAGGCGTTAGAGCCCAAACGCCAGGGGCTGCCTGGCCTTAGCCAGGCGTTTGGGCTGAAACGCCAGGGTCCCCAGTCGGCCAGAAATCGAGTTTTGACGGGTTTTAAGTGTTTCCAAGTTGGAATAGAAGTCTTTGACACGTTTAGGGTTCATCCTAAACATATAAATAGACCCAAAAACATCACATTGAAGGACTTTTGACAGGGGGATTCGACAGAAGACTCTTGACAGAGGATTCTACTTAGTTTTTCTTCTCTTCTCTTCTTTTAGTTTTATAGTTTATTAGTTCTAGAGTTTTGGGTGTTACATGAACGTTGTAGTTGAAGCTTGAATTATTCTTATTGTTTTATCTTAATTGGTTTGTTTATTCAATCTTGCGCTTAATTATTTAATTGCTTGATCACCAATTGAATACTATCTACGAATCTAGGGTTGAACTCGGGAGAGGGAATTCTAGATTGCATATAAGATTGGGTAGAGCAAGATCTTAACCCTTCAGGGGAGCGGATTTGCGGTTAGGATAGGAATATACCTAATCGCCTTGCTTGGTTATTATACGGGAATTATTAATGCGTTCTTGTTAATCCTGATTCCATAGGAATATAGGCGTTAGGTTAGCTTGAATAGGCGAGTTGTACTTCGGGAGAAGGCTACGAGCAATATTAACCTCGTCAATCAATAAACCTGATTTGAAGATTTAGGTCGAAAACTCAACGTGATTGTTTGCCAACCCATAACTCTAGAATATCAAATTACATTGAATTCGTCTTTAAGTTAGTTGTCTCTTTAATCTCTTAATTTACTATTTTAGATTAATTTTAGTAAAATATTTGTTTGAGTTTAGTTTAGTTGATAGTTAATCACAAGTCCCTGTGGGTACGATATCTGGACTTAAAATCCTATATTACTTGTCGACCACGTACACTTGCGTGTGCATTGGGAAATCAACCAACAAGTTTTTGCACTAGGGCCCCTCCGGAGTCTTTACAACCCCAGTGAGCGCATTGATGTTAAGGGATGGATTTTCCCTGGGCATGGATCGTGTCCGGAGTGGATGTTATGTGAGAGATGGATCGTTCGTGGACATGGAACTTTTGCGAGTGTTGTATTCTGGAGATGGACTTTCTCCGTGGGGCTGGATTGGCCTTTTTCCTCAGTACGGAGTGACTACGGTCACCAATGATTATCTACATTCCGGGATGGACCTTTCCCTGGGCCTGAGAGCCATATACGGTACTGAATGGACTACTGTGTGAGGGTTGTGATCACTATGTGCATATCCACACTGGTTTCATACATATATTATTATGATGGCATGCAGAGTATACTGTCATACTTGACATATTTACTCATTCTGATAAACTATTAGCATGTCTAATTTCTGTATACTGTTTATTATAAATTCTGAGGTTTTGTCCAGCACTACCTCTCAACCCATAGTTTGGGTTCGTTACTTCTGAATTAGTGTATTCACGTTAACCCCTGCACCTTGTGTGCAGATCCAGGTATACCGTGACCCGGTAGTGGATATTGAGCAGAGCTGTCAGAGTTTTCATTGGAGTTATCGAGGTAGCAGCTGGCGATCGCGACCTCGTCTTCTCTTCCTTATTCCACCCGTTGCACTTATTTTGAGACTATGTTGTCTATTTCTCCATTCTTTATTTTTTTATATAGCAGCTCATGACTGAGTGACACCGGATCCGGGGTTGAAAATTTTAAATTTTTGTTTCAAATATTGTTTTTAAACTTCAGGCTCTTAGTATTATCAATAATTTCGTCTAAAATTGTATTTTTACTGGAAACTGAATTTAGCTTAGATGAAAGGGGCGGCTTGCCTTGTTCCACGACATGCGCCATCATGACTCCGAATCGGGTCTTGACATTAACTAAAATTAATTTAGAGTAACAAATTAGGAGATTGAAGAAAACAACGCCAAGGTTAAAATCGAATTCAATGTGAGTGAATATATTAGAGCTATGGGTTAGCTAACAATCTCGTTGTTTTTTTACTTAAACTGTCTAATTAATTTATCTGGTTTATTGGTGGATAGGGTTAATATTACTCGTAGCCTTCTCCTGAAATACTACTCATCTATTCAAGCTAACCTAACCCCTATATTCCCATGGAATTAGAATTAACAAGAACGCATTAATAATTCTTGTATAGTAACCAAGAAAGGCGATTAGTTATATTCCTATCCTAACCACGAATCCTCCTCCCACTCAGAGTTAAGATCTTTCTCTACTCAATCTTATATGCAATCTAGAATTCCCTCTCTCGAGTTCAATCCTAGATTTGTAGATAGTATTCAATTGGTGATCAAGCAATCAAATAATTAAGCATAAGATTGAATAAATAAACCAATATGATAAAATAATAAGAAAAATTCAAGCTTCAAACTACAATGTTCATGTAGCACCCAAAACTCTAGAACTAATAAACTATGAGATTAAAGGAAAAGAAGAGAAGAAAAACTAGTTAGAAGCCTCCTCCAAGCATGATGTTCTTGCCTACGGTCGCAAAACTCCCTAGAAGTGGAGTTTTTAGGTCTATTTATATGTGTAGGAAAAGACCTAAACGTGTAGGACAAGTCCTAATCAAACCCGGAGATGAAATAAATCTTCAAAACTCGGACTGGACCTTGCCCTAGGCCTGGCGTCGCCCGGCTAACGCCTGGTAAACCTGGCTCCAGGCCTGACGTCGCAAGCCTAACGCCTGGTTCTGCTTGGCCTTTGCCTTGCAACGCTAGCCTAACGCCATCTTCTATTCTGGCGTCGCCAGGTTCTCTCATTCACTGCTCTCGCGCACGCTTTCGAATTGTAAGTCTCCTATTTCTTATGCTTTCATCTCCAATTCACCTACACATAAAATAGACTCCATTACACGCAAATAAAGTGTAATTTATCATTAAAGCATGTAAAATATAAGGCAAATAATGTACGAAACTATGAAATTATAGCCCCACATCAAATAGCCACAATTTCAATAAGTATCGAAATTCAGCCACTTTTAATGTAAAGATAAATATAAACAAAAACTCTGTTCAATATCCGAAAAATATTCCAGCATAATATATTGGAGTTCCAGTATAATATATTGGACTTCCAACATAATATACTGGAGTTCCAACATAATATACTGGTCCAGCATAATATGCTGGAAGTTCATACAGAGGTGCTCCCATCTCCAATATATTATGCTGCAACCTTTCGTGTGTTGGAGTTCCAGCATAATATGTTGGAAGTTCATACGCAGGTGTTCCAATCTCCAGTATATTATGCTGGAACTTTTCATGTGTTGGGGTTCCAACATAATATGCTGGAAGTTCATACACAGGTGAACCAATCTCCAGTAGGCGGATCCAGGATTTCAAGAGGATGGGTGAACTATTGTAAAGATGCGCATTTATAATTTATATTTGACGAGTTTAACTTTAGTATCTGCCATGTACCCATTACACTTTTGAAATTATAGGTTCAAAATTATATATATTTTTAAAATTTTAGCAATTTTCACGTATATATCTATACTCCGTGCCAAAAACAAGACCATCCGGAGTGGAATTTGAACCACCAATTTTATTTATAGAGGTGCATCCAATGATTATTGTACCATATGAGTCTTTGAGCATGAATTTACGCACATATAATTAAATAATTTTCAAAAAATATATCATTATACATAATTTAGGGAGAGGGTATGGATTCACGTGAACCCACACCATAAGGTTTAGATACCCCCTGCAGTATATTATGCTGGAACTTTTCGTGTTGCCGCAAAATAGTAATTATTTTTCAATGACCTTATAAACACTTGTTATTTTTTAATTACCGATCCAAAAATTGGCTAGCTTGTGCTATTTTCACGTGATCTACATTGTACGTTGCCCTTGCCCAATTTGGAGTGGAGTCCAAAATATTTTGGCTCAGTACCAGAATGTATTCATATTAGTCTTGTACTTCACCTTTTTTAGAAATGTATATTTTTAGCTGCTCCAAAAAGGACAGTCAATAATATATATATTTTTGTATATATATATATATATATATATATGTATTTTATATATATAATTAATTATATATATTTTTGACTAGCAGATGTCATTAGTTTCGGCCGACTGACTGATTTTATATTTTGCCCTTCCTTTTTCTGCTTGAGTGCTTGTTTTAATTTATTTTTCTCAGGGTCACAGAATTTAAAAAAATAATTCAAGGATAAAACTTAGATTATTTTGTGGTGTCTCTTATTGAAAATTTTGATTTCAGAATAAATTTCCAAGATTATTTAGTATCATAAATCATAATCTTGGTATTATTTTTTATCGTATTTGAGATGTAAAAATAGCACGGACTAGTCAGTTTTCGGACTGGCCATTAAAAAATAGCCAACATTTATAATGTCATTGTAAAATAGCCACTATGTTGCTGCAACACAGACCGGTCCAGCATAATATACTCGAGATTGGTACACCTATGTATGAACTTCCAGCATATTATGCTGGAACTCCAACACGCGAAAAATTCCATCATAATATACTGGATATTGGAGCACCTGTGTATGAACTTCCAACATATTATGCTGAACCAGTATATTATACTAGAACTCCAGTATATTATACTGGAACTCCAGTACATTATGTTGGAGCATTTTTCGGATTTTGAACAGTGTTTTCGTTCAGATTTGTTTTTATATGAAAATTGGCTAAATTTCGATTACTTTTAAAATTGTGGCTATTTTTGAATGACCACTTATAAAACTAGTTATTTTTGAATTTCTCGTGTTCAAGATGGAGTAATATTACCGGATTACCTGATCTTTGGACAAAGCAACCAAAGATAGCCCAAAGCCTTTAGGAAAGTTAGCTTCAAAGTTAAAAATAAAAGTTTATTAAATATAAAAGTTATTCAAAATTAGATGCCAGTTTCAAACAAAACATATACTATGTGTTATACATCATATATCTCTCTTTTTTTAAAAATGAATCAAACAAAACACTTGTATTAAATAATCCAGGACTCATATATAGTATATTATAACCTAGTATATTTGATTAAAATATTTAGAATTATTATTATTAATAATCTTTGAAAATCTATATAGCTGTTATAGAGAGGTAATTTTACAAAGAACGTACTGTCATAAAGATGATTGTTGTTGTTATAAGTAGAAAGTTGTTATAGAAAGGTAAGATATAACATAAAAAATCAGTTCCAAAAAAAAAACTAGACTTTTATAGTGAATAATTATTATATTAAAATATTGTTATAGATAGATCTAACCGTATTATAATAGTCACGGAAAATGTGTTATAGAAAAAAGGAAGCACAACAAAAGTAAGAGGAAAAAAATTAGAGCCACAACTTTTTGTAAGTTGAAATCCTAGCTAGAGAGTGAAGTAATAATCAATGTGGACAGTATTTTCTTTTTCTTTTTTTTTTAGCAATAATATTTATAAGTACACATTCTAGAATAATCAGGTACTTGTTCTTATTTCCATTTATATTTAATCTTTTTTCGAAAGGAACATTCGAATAATTTTTGAAAAGGTGAATACCGTAATAAACAAGAAAGTTGAATTGACTAATTGATTATGAGCATAATTGAATTGACTTAATGGAAGAAAGAGGGGTACGTAAGCTGCATTTGTCTCAAATCTTATTTAATTAATAATAAATGAATCCTATTCATCACCACAATTTTAGTTGTTTTACAAAGTAATTTGATCATATTTGGTTTCATTTCAAAATTTGGTTAAATTGGAATAAAAGATGGGAACAAGTCAAAATTAAAAAGATGTTGGAACAGCAAAAGCGCCAATTTTCTGTCAACTTTCTATAGCCTAGCAGTATGTGATATTACTCCCTCGTCCGTCTCAAATTATATGTCATATTTCTCTTTTATAAATTACACGGTGTTAAGAAATATTAATTAAAATTTAGTTTTGATTATTTTACCCTTATTTATATCGTAAAATATAATTTTTCTTCGTTTAATATTTATTTTATTTATGTATTATCTTCATCTTCAAGAACAATTATTACTACTAAGGATAAAATGAGAAAAAATAATTAATTTTTTCTTAAACTTCTAAAATAACAATTATTTGAGACAACTATTTTTAAAAACCACGACATCGTCTTAGCGATTATAGCCGTCATTATGAACTATTTTAAAGACCAAATAGTTATAACACGTGATTTACTGTTTTTATTAAACCCCAACAAGCAAAATTCTGCCAGCTTAATTAAAGGGTAATGTTATTTCTTATCACTATTTTTATTAAAGAGTGATCATTTTTTTTTGATAAACTTACCTGCTACCTCTCATTCGTCACGTATATCTCTTTCTCTTGTATGATTTTAGTTTATTGTTATACCAAAATAAATTTTCAAATGCAAAAGAGAATTAGCAATAAGTCTTTTTGCCGTAATGTGAACATTAGACAATATTTATAACAAATTATCATTTCAGAAATGAAAGAAAATTAGGAAATGGAAAAAGAAAAGTCCCATAACCGAAGTCAGATTAACATTTTTGTTCTTAATGATTTCCAATATTTTCTGTTTGAAGAATCTGAATATCTTGACAATACTAATGCAATACTTTTACACCCAAAAGAAAAAGTAAACAAAAAAAATAAAAATAAAGAATAAATCCGGATTAATTCAGAAACCAAGAAACAAATGGTAATTATAGTTAAAGTATTGCAGCACTTATTATTCAAAACAAAATTACTTTTAATATGATAATAATACATAATGATGATCTTAGATGATCCTGGAGAATCCTTTACAATACCAAAAATGCCTTCAAACATACATATATTCATTAAAAAAAAAAAGATGAACCATGCGGCAGCTACCCCTCGAAAATTTCTCGGTTATTAAAATAAAATAAAACAAAAGATGAATAGCGAACCATAATAGTAGTTTTTCTGTTTATTGATGACTAACTCGTACACGCAATATATTGCACCTAAATTTGTCGATAAATCTGGTCTTGTCGAACAGGTCAAAATTCGAGGTTTGAACACAAAAGTTCACTAACCAAGTAAATTAACTTGATCTTGATCTTGATCTTGATCTTTCTTGTTCTTTGGGATAGGAGCCAAAGCAAAAGAAGAAGAAGAAATGGCTTTAAGGGTATTCTTGTTGTTGTTGTTGTTAATGAATTTGTTTTGTGATTTTGAATCATCTAAAGATTCATCACTATTCTTTCTTGTTTTGATTTTAAGGGAAGTGTTGATTTCTCTATTTGTTTTTTGGAGAGGATAGAGGAGATCTGTTGGAAAAAAGTTGTATTGAAGGCCAGCCATGAAAAGTTAAAACCTTTTTTTTTTTCTGATGGATTTTTTGTTGTTCTAAAAGTGGAAGGGTTGTGAACTTATTTATAGACACATTCAAGGTTATTAATTTTGAAAGGTCAATGGCTTTAGGTTGGTGCGAAGGATCCAAATAAGAGAAAATAAAAAAGCAAAAAAAAAAAAAAAAAAAAAAAAAAAAAAAAAAAAAAAAAAAAAAAAAAAAAAAAAAAAAAAAAAAAAAAAAAAAAAAAAAAAAAAAAAAAAAAAAAAAAAAAAAAAGGAGGAAAGGTGGTGTGAATAAAAAATACTTACTCGATGTATTTACGGTTTATATTAAATTAAATAAATTTAATTTTAAGGATCAGAAATTACATGAAAATAGATATTATTTAGCTACGATCAATTAACCTATGCTCGACTAAATAATTTAAAGCAACACACAATTGTTGGTGGTAAAATAGTCGACACATGCACAATTTATACGAATATCACTATTATTAAATAAATATCGCTACTTTATTATTTCAAAAAAATAAAATAAAGGGTAACTAATTACTTATAAAAAGAAGGAAAAATCAAGTAATGAATGTTGATTGGCTCTACTTGTGACACCATTTCGAAAACAACACTTGTCAAGGTCAGCAACCATTGCTTTTGGGTAGTTGGATAGAAGCAGGCATGATTTGGACTAGCAATTTCTTTTTGACCAAATTAAATTCGTCACCAAATTTATTTAATTACTTTCACCAAATTTATTTAATTAATTTATAATCTAACTTGCGTTGGCTAGTACATATACATAACTGCTAAATTAACATGTCACCATTGGCATGTTATACACCTTTATATAAAATGATTACACTACTCTCACTCTCTCTCTATATATATATATATATTCTCTCAACTGGAGTTAATTTCATAATCATAGTTATAAAATTGTCTTTTGTACTAGTAAAATAACTGAATTATTGTGCTAATTCAGAAAATATAAATCACCATACAATTAATTTGACATCGAAAATAACATGTTACTTAGTACCATAATGTTACTTAATTTTACTACTCTCATCAAAAACTATTAAAGAAAAAGTATAAGAGAAAACTATTTGATCTCTAACAACGATTTAAAAATAATGGTGTACTACAACACTACTACTACAAACCAAATTCTAGTAGCATTCATGGATAGAGCTACAGTTGGCGCAGGGGGGTCAATAAATATATTTATCCAAACAAATTATTACATTATAATCTATAAAATTTGAATAATACTTTTATACATACATTAAATCTTAAATATATATTTTTAGTGAAATTCTGATTTCGCTTGGAGACCAACACTGGTTGGTATCTAATCAAATTCATTGACAATGGAGTTGACACTTTAAGAATCTTGTCTTGTAATATCATGTCACGGTGGTCCAAGGCGGCGCCACTGGCTGGTGGCACCACCGTCGGGGCAGCATCATTAGTAGAAATCTTGGTGTCTCCGTTGATCTTTGGATAGTAAAAATCAGTGGGGAAGAAATAGTATTGAAGCCCTGCCATTGATTAAAAGCTCAAACGCTTGAAACCTTGAATAGATGAATTTTCTACGTGACTTGATATGTTTGTAATAGGTTTTTTTTTTTTTTTTTTTTTTTTTTTTTTTTTTTTTTTTTTTTTTTTTGGGGGCAAGAAAACTCTATGGATTTTTTTTTTTTTTTTTTTTTTTTTTTTTTTTTTTTTTTTTTTTTTTTTTTTGTGTTATATTTATAAAAAAAAATCCAAGTAGAGGTTGGAGATGGAAAATTGTGACCAATTTCTAATGAAAGTAGGAAGTTTCTCTAACCGACTAGTCCATCACGTAGTTCCTACTTCTATTTTTTTTGTTTCTCACCTGGTGTCGGGTATTTATATTGAGGCCCCATTAAATATGAATTCGTGCCAAAATTTTTTATATTAGGGGTCAAACGCTCCCTAACAATTCTTATATACACTATTGTTTTTCTATAGAAACTTCTTTAAAGACCAACTAATAATATCGCAAAAATAAGAAAATTTACACTTTAGTTATTTTGCAACTAAAATAATTTTTATTTTATATTTTTGTTTAAAGATTACTCGTGGAAGTTGTAGACTGATCTTACAAATTAATCTAACCAATACTCAGAGTTACTCGGTACATATACTGGTGCGAGGGTACTCGGTGAAATAGTCTAGGTGGCCCCGACACTATAATTAAGGTAGTAATCAACGTTAAGAGCCTTTTAAGGGAAAATATATACACATTATTAAAAAATAGTTAATTTTTGTAATTAGTAAACTTCAGTTACGCTAAATAAAATAATTTATTTTCTAAACCAATTTTAGAAAAAATAATTATAGTTTTTTCCAATTTTTACAAAAGAAAATTGTTTTAGCAAATTACTTTTCGGGTATGGGTAATGGCTAATGGGTATGAGTCTTTTTAATTAATTAGAAGATATTTAGAATTGGCCAATAAGACGATGACACGTGTCACTCTATTTAAATGAGGGGTATATTTGAACCCAAAGTATAACGGGAGAGATATATTTGGAATCATAGTATTGTTGGGTTATTAAGCTTAATGTAGCTTAAAAGCGGGTGAATGTTCCATTCTGTGGGGGATTGATAAAATAATTGATTCTCCGACTGGTGTAGATACTGCAAAAGGATCACTTAGTATTTCAGGCACTATACCAAACTTCCCCGCGACAAATGGGGTAATACATGATAAAGTAGATTCTGGGTCTATCAAGGCATAAGTATCATTAGAGCAAATGGTCAACATACCTGTCACAACGTCTGGTGAGGATTCCTGGTCCTGTCGACCTGCTAACGCATAACTACCATTCTGGTTACCACCTGAACTGAAACCTCGACCTCTACCAGCCGAAGACTGAGACTCGCGCCCTGAAAGATGCACGGACATAGATGATCCTATTGCTGAATTCGCTGGTTGCGCCATACCCCCAGAATCTCTATTTGGGAAATCTCGCATCATATGCCCCGGACGTCCACATGTATAACAAGCATCAGAACCAGCTCGGCATTGGTCCAAGTGTCCTCTACCGCAAATGGCTCACCGCGGCAGAAATGACCATGTCTGCCCCGAACCTCACTGACACTGCAAACTTGACGCCTAGGAGCTTTCAACTGGTCCTGACTGAGTATACCGGTCATACCTATAACCCTGTAGCTGAGGTGGCGGAGGTCTAGGTGGCCGTTCGAAGTACTAGGGCCTGAAACTACCCTGAGAATGCCCCTGAGAAAGTCCTCTCCGTACCCTGCTGCCGACGCCTACCCCTTTCGATATTCTGGACAAATGCCTAAATCCGGGAGATATCCATACTATCCTGTAATGCAGCGGTGGCACATGCCTCGGTCAACTCTGGCGCCAACCCTGCTATAAACATGTGGATTCTATCCCACATAGTAGCAACTATGGATGGTGCATATCTGGCCAATGAGTTAAAACGGAGACTATACTCTTAACACTCATATTGCCCTGCTTGAGCGCTAGAAATTGATCGACTCGGTCCTGTCAGATCTCTCGCGGTAAGTACTGGTAAAGGAAGGCATCTGAAAAATTCTCCCAAATAGCAGGAGGCGTATCACGTCCCCTGGACCTTTCCATCCCTCGTACCAAAGGATGGCTATATCTCGGATTCGAAAAGCTGCTAGCTCAACTGCCTCTTTCTCTGTGGCATGCATAACCCTAAAGATCCTGTGAAGCTGATCTATGAGATCCTGCGGGTCCTCCATCTGATCTGTCTCCGTGAACTCCGGGGGACTCAAAGCAATAAACTCTCGGAGCCTTGAACTCCCAAATCCCTCAGAAGGTCCAGCACTAGCGGGTGCCCTAGCCTGTTGTTTGGTAGCTACCAACTGTGCCAACAAATGCACCACACTCCTTAAGTCCTGATCTGATGGAAGCGAAGGGGGAACTGGATGTGCGGTCTCCCTAGGAATCTCCTAGGTGGCGGAGTAGCCGAGCCGATAATGGCTGAGTAGGGGTCTCTCCTTAGGCCTCAGATTGGGCCCCATCTACTAGGGGTACCCTGCTAGTCCCCTCACCTACTGGTGTTTCTCTCCTCTGGCTAGCTGTAGCCTTACTAGTTACCGTCATCTGTGCATGCAAACGCCAACACATAAGTTTAACTCAAATTTCCTATAACTCAGTTCTACATCACGATTTAGATTTGAAAGAAGGGTAACCAACTCCTAGATGCCCTGTAGTCCCCTGCTTATATAATATAGTGCACCACACATCTATAAACAAGACCCTACTAGACGCGACTTGTAGACTCCCTAGGATAGAACTACTCTGATACCACTTTTGTCACTCCCCAAGCCTGGGGGCGAGACCAACACCCGATGCCTCATCTATACTTGCGTACCAACTTGAGACTCAAGAATTCTGGATATATAATGTCATACTTTGGCCAGGGGCGACATTGCAAGACAATTAGCGAAGAAAAATATAAAACTGAATAGAGACTAACGTTGACTAAATATCAACATAAAGCTGGGCCGACAAGACCGTCATAATTACTACAACTGACAAGCCACAAAATATACGTATAGGGCCTACACCCCCAACATACTGCACTAACTACTGGATATGTCTACAAGCCTCTACTAATAGATGTACAGTGATCGGAACAGGGCCCCGACCTACCCATAACATATCTACATATATACACAAGATATACATAAAATTTCTAAATCCGGCAACTCCGAAGGACGGGGAGCTTATCGATAAAGCTAAAATTGGGTAACACCTACTAAGGAGGTCTACCCGTATGTCTGCCAGAACCTGCACACATGAAATGCAACGCCCTCAGAAAGAGACGTTAGTATGAAATAATGTACCGAGTATGTAAGGCAATATACTGAAAGTTGAAACTGAACTGATAATATATTAACTGAAAGAAACTGGGGGTCAAAGATAATCCAAAGATATGCTCACCTGCTGATACTGGTTCTACTCTCTCAATATAGTAAGTAAAATAGCTGTCCGGCCTCATAAGGCTCGGTATATGTATATAACTGCTCTGCCGTAATAGGCTTGCTCATAGGTGCTCAGCCATACTATGCTCTGTATCTCAGCCAACTGGGCTCGCTCATAGGTTCTCGGCCATAGTAGGCTCGGTATATAACTTACCATCTGATTATAGGTTGCCCAATAGGGGCATGCCCATCGATTATAGCTCGACGATAATGAAAATACTGTAATATTGTATATATAGACTCTCTGCTCTCTTGACTGGAAGAAGGAAATACTCAATTGAATATTGTACTTACAAGACTAGGAAAAATATATGTAAATTCCGAAATTTTTTCTTTATACCTCGTTATCACACTTGTGTAATTACGAGATCATGCAAAATGAAGGAAGAACTTAGCGCTAACATACCTAGAGTAGGAAAAAAATCATATGATATTCTTGGAAAAGGTTGGACCATACTCCCTTAGAATCGCAAAATCTCACGTTGCTAATATGCTAGTAATTCTTGTTGGAATTTCTAACGTTCTGATATGAAGTGTTGTATTCCAAATATGAAGTGTTGATGTTTGGAAAATAAATTCACGTTCCTATGCTCCTTGGATTAGAATGTGATTGTATTGTAATGTTCTTGGCAGAATCTTTCTAAGAGATTAGAAAATGAATTGAGTTAGGGAATTATCCTTAACTTTAATTGGCTCCCTTTAATTAATGCTTGGTGTCACATTTCTTTCAAAGTGTGACACCTTGAATCCTTTAGTGCTTAGTCATTAAAGGGAAATGGGTTGCTTGCCACGTTTGGGGGAGGGGGGGGGGGTAAATCTTTATCCCACTCTTTAATTAATTACCCAATAATTAATTAATTATCAACATAATTAAGAATTATTTCAAATTACTTAAAATACTACTCACTTTAACACCCTTTATACATCCTACTATCACAGTCATATGGTACCTTGTATGGTACTACATCCTACTATCACGGTCATATGGACCGTATTTTATCCCAAATCGACAACCTTCAACGAACTCATTTTCTTTAATTCGTGTACCTTTTCCTTTATGGAACTTACTAATTGCTTGTTATAAATAGCATAAATATGCTAACCTCAAGATAATCTCATCCCCGAGTCTATGTCAATTAACTGAAGACGAAACTTTAACGTACGAGAAACGCGAGATGTAATACCCGTAAAGTCGGGTATGGTCGATTTAACCGTATACATATAGTCCCCATGTTTCTTGGAATGAAATGATAAGAAATGATTTGAGCTTCGATTCCTTGATACCTCGATCATGGCATCATCTCCATGACATAAGCGATGGATGCGATCGAAACGTCCCGTCGGTTTGGTTCCCAAAAAACCATTAATGCACGCCAGTCGCCTATCGGCCACCAGTGATACCGAACCGTCGTCTTAAACCTATAAATACCACCTCGTTAGTTGATTCAAACTTTACTCTGCTTTGATCCTAAACTCTTGAGTTCCTAGTCCTTCTAATCCTTCTTATCTTTCGCTCATCGTCGCCTATTACACCGCCGTTGTTTTCACCAAAGAGCTAATATCATACCTTTCTTCCACCTTCTACAAATATACAAATGGCGAAGACTTCCAAGACTGTGTCGCAAAAATAAAAATCTTCTTCTTTTTCTTCCCGACCGGTCCACGATAAGATGCCGGTGGAGCCTCGTATCGAGGAATGTGCCCCGGGGCCAATCGAATTAACTTCTGAATTCAAAGTTGAAAGGCCTTCCTCAGTCCCAGGTCATTGTGAACCCATGTCACGATACATCTGCTCAATATCAGAAGGTGACCTCGAGAGGGTGAAGGATGACTGTGGTTGGGAAAATATGAAAGTGGTGGTTCCTTCCCCAGAGGAGGATATCACCACTTACGTGAAAGGGTACCCTAGCCTATATACCTACCCTTTCACTCTAGTTTTGGGCCCCGTGGACCCGGTCATACTCGACTTCTGTCTCCAGTATCGAGTAACCCTCGGTTAGATATATCCCTCATTCTGGTGCATTATCAATCTGATCAGTTTTTTTTCCAAGCAAGGTCGGGGGAATGTCCTTCATCCTCGAACATCTGATAAGACTCTATA
This sequence comes from Nicotiana knightiana, assembly GCA_005239525.1. Lineage (NCBI taxonomy): Eukaryota > Viridiplantae > Streptophyta > Magnoliopsida > Solanales > Solanaceae > Nicotiana > Nicotiana knightiana. The sequence continues at coordinate 31,944 of ML439159.1, forward strand.
ACCCATGCCTTTATCGAGGTGGATTAATAAAGCTGCATCATCGAGCTACAAAGATGATGTTCTCAGTATTAATGAAGACAAAGACCGAGGTTGGATGGGTCGATTCATCCGAATCAAAACCTTCGATCTGATTCTGGTCGAGAAAATGCCATTCCCGGAGGAATAGAACATGAAACGTAAGTACGACTTCGATTAAGGTATTTTACTGTTTTACTTTCTCTATTTCTTCACTGACTCATGTTCTCTTCTCTCGGTGTAGCTTCTCCTTGGTTTCCCGGTGCAATTCCGCATCTCGAAGGCTAGGTTCAATAACTGGCCTCCACCTCTACTTACGCCGAATGTTGCTGGCGTGATTTGGCGAAAGGCCGATGGGAGGCCAAAAACCATGGTGACTCTCTTTTCTCACACATCGAGACTTTCTTCGTAGTATAACTCTTACTTACTTGGTTTCTTTTCGTGCAAGCCTTGGTGAGAATGTGGTTATGAGGACACCTCCGCCTGGGGAGGAGGAAGCGTCAAAGACGAATAAAGAGAGGAAGAGGAGAAGGACCTCCCCTTCCGATATCCCCAAGCCAAGAAAAATTAAAGCTCGGAAGTCAAAATCCTAAGCCTCCGCTCCTCGTATCGATAAAAGGGGTGAAGACGACGACTGCCAGCTGGTAGCTCGAAGTACTAGATTTATCGAGCCGGCGGGGCTCGAGGTGGATCCTTCTCAGGCTGAGTTCACTTCGGAGGAGGGTCCGAGCAAGGTCGCCGAGCGATCGGGTGGTGAGGATGCTTTCCGCCGTGATAACCGGCCGGTGGACATGCCCGAAGGGTCTAGCACCGAGGCCCTTCAGAAAAAAGATAATGCCCCAAGAAATTCACTTGGGATAGTCAACATCGGAGACTCGCCGCTCGGTCTCGTATTTTTCTAGGGGCAATTCCAAGAAGCCCAAGCCATGGGCACTCCCGATACGGGACAAAGCCACGAAGGGGATGCATATTTCAGGACTTCTTCACAGGAGTCAGTGACAGTCCCGAGTCAGACGCTTCGTTCGTGTTCGATGAGGCTCAACGATTTCTGAAGTAGGTTAGTTTTATCACTTTGTGTTGACACTCATGTTTACTTTATATTCCTTCTAACCTGACTTCCTTCTTTGTATATAGGCCATGGTGCTTCATCAAAAAACATCTTCAAGATCGAAGGCCGAGTTGTCTCGGTACGAGGCAGAGCTTAAGAAACTCGTAGAGGAGAGTGATGGCCTCAAACTACTCTACCTTCAAAAGGAGGAGGAGATCATGGCCCTTTGATCTGAACTCACAACAGCTCGACAAGATTGGACTGATCTCATCGAAAAGGTAATGTAATTTCTCGCAAACCTTGCTAAGTGTTAATTCAAATTTGGCGACTAACCCTTCATTTTTGCAGTTTTAGCAAAATGGGGAGCTGGTGGAGCATCTTCTAGAGGAGGCCAAAATGAAAGAGGCCGAAACTCTAGGCTGGAGACAGAATATGGAGTGCCTCACCTAGGAAAAGGATACGCTTCGGGCTCAACTAGCGTCAGTCGAAATCCAACTTCAATCTGTGAAGGAGGAGAACTCGGCCCGAGCTCGGAAGGTTGAGGAGCTCGAGGCTAGACTGGCCGCCGAGCTTTCTAAGGCTAAGCATGAGGTAAAGGCACTTGTGACCTCTTACCGAGTCGATGCCGAGGCTTCCAATCTCTGGGCACAGGAGATCTCTGCTTCAACTGAGATTAGATTGTCGTGCGCAGTTGATCACGCTAGGAGGAAATCTCGGAGAGAGGCTCTCAAAGAAATACATGCCTGTGGCTTCGACCTCTTGGCTGATATTGAAGATGCCAAAGTCTTGGAAGCCGAGGCTGCAACTTTACTTTCTGATGAAGAGGAATCAGACATCGAGTCCGAGAGTGGGGAGGGCAATGACGAGGCCGTTGATGAAGCGGCTCCTGAAGAGGTGGTTCCCGAGGACATGGCTCCCAGTGTAGGCTAGGCCAGGCCCTTAGGATTTTTCCCTTTTTTATCTATTCTGTGTAAGGCCTTGACTTGGCCCTTTGTACAGACCATTTGACATATAAAAAAAACCTCTCTTTGATGCCTTCGTATGCTTTTTGTTCCGATATACTTCTTTCCTTTATCGAAGTTGTTTGAAAGTTTTTATTGTTGTGGTTCAATTCGTGATCGAAATAAACCCTTAAGCTTTTTGTTTTTACGAGGGAGAGTCCTCGAGTTCGAGACTCATTTGAGACTTTATCTCGGGGGCGGCTTGATCGAACCGACCAACGAGTTATCTTTAATAACCAAGTCCAAATGAATCTTGAGTTTTAAGATAAAGTGAACCCTTAGGTTTTCACCAAACGGTCGTTTAAGTATTTAGAGCTCACCGCTATATCCTTTAGCTGAATCTTCGAGCTGTATTTAACATTTGTTCGAACTTGGAATAATTGGACCCTTGGGTTCGAATCGAGTGAGAGAGGCCCCAAACTCTAACTGCATTGGCCCTTACGCTTATTAGATTGACCCTTAGGCTCTTTAAATTGGCCCTTAGTCTCTTTAGATTGGCCCTTAAGCTCTTTAAGTTGGGCCATTTCGGCCTCTGAGAATGGCTGTCATTTTCCCTTTTTCGACTAAAAGACTTAGTGAAAATTTCTTTATGCCTTAGCATGTATTTTTTGTCCCCATTGGGTTTTTCGAGGGCCCAATGATCGAAACCCTATTTTCTCTTAACTCGTTTGTGTTAAGATAATTCGATACCTCTTGAGGTCTTTTCGAAGGTTGATATTATCGAAGCCTTTAAATTATTTGAGGGATTATTTTATCGAAGCCCTTTTTTATTTTCTTTGCCGAGTGTAGCCTTATTTAACTGGGTTTTCAAAGTGTTTGAAGGCCTTTAGTTTATGTCGAAAGTCGGACGTCTCCGAGCCACATTATTTCAGTCGTAGCCTTTTATGTGACCGTAGTCTTTAATGTGGCTGTAGCCTTCAAGTATGTCTCTTGGATTTGTTGTTCGATAACATTTCGAGCCTGTCCGAAAGGTTAGTCCACGAGTGCGGTGGCCTTGGCCTATATATTGAGGGATGCTTCTTTGAGGTCTTATGATCTCAAACTTAGATTGCTCGAGTATTCAGTCCCCGAATGTTTGAGGTATGCTTGTACTTGATCCCTGAGCCATTTTTCACAAGTATTAGTTTTGCACAATAGATAAGAATCGTAAGTACATGGCTTGTATAATAGAAATTCTACTTCAAACATGAGATGTTCGAGAAAAGAGGGTGCTTATTTGTATTATTCATACATGTGTACATGTTTTGTTGTCGGGGCTTCGGCTAATCTATATGGACACGGTTCATTCGACCATTTGGCCCATTATAAAATTCTTCCTATCGAGATCCATTGATACGTAACATCTGAGGGTGATGCACCCCAGTATTCGAGGTTGATTGCATAGAAGCCTTAGATACTGTTTAATTATCCTCAGGTAGCACATAATTGTTGCCTTGTTAAAAACCTTACCGGAAAAACCCATTTGGGATAAAAATCGGTCTAAGGGAAAAAGAGTGCGACGCGTACTTTAAAACCCGAGACCTTGATTTTGTGGATCGAATTCCTGCAATGAGTTAGTTTTTAACATTTAAGTAAATTAAAAAGGAGAAAACCATACCTTAGCAATGATATGTTTTAGTTGTTCGACAATGGCTCGCTGTTCATTGTTCCGAGCTTGTAAGATCCTTTCCCGACTATGTCGAGGATTTGATAGGGTCCTTACCAGTTAGGACCGAGTTTCCCTTCATTAGGGTCTCGAGTATTGATGGTGACTTTTCTCAAGTCTAAGTCTCGGACTTTGAAGTGTTGAAGATTGGTTCTTCTGTTGTAATATCTCTTGATTCGTTGCTTTTGTGCGGCCATTCGAACAAGTGTCACTTCTCGTATTTCATATAACACATCGAGACTGTATTCATGTCTTCGTGGTTCGATTCATTCGTTTCATGCCAAAACCTGGCACTGGGCTCCCTGACTTCGACCGGTATCAAGGTTTCGAATCTATATACTAAAGAAAACGGAGTTGATCCAGTACTGGACTTCGATGTTTTCCTATATTCTCATAGAACCTTGGGCAATCTTTCTCTCCACTTCCCTTTGGCTTCGTTTAGTCTTTTCTTCAAGTTTTGGATGTTAGTCTTATTCATTGATTCGGCCTGTCCATTGTCACTAGGGTGATGCGGCGTCGATAATATCCTCTTTATTTTGTGATCTTCGAGGAATTTTGTAAATTTACTGCCGATGAATTGTTTTCCATTATCACACACTATTTCCGCTGGTATCCCGAATCGGCATGCGATGTGATCCCATATGAAATCGATTACTTCCTTTTCCCTTAATTTTTCAAAGGCCTATGCTTCAACCCATTTAGAAAAATAGTCAGTCATAAATAATATGAACTTAGCCTTACCTGGGGCCGATGGTAGAGGACCGACGATGTCCATTCCCCATTTCATGAATGGCCATGGGGATAGGACCGAGTGAAGTTGTTCACCGGGATGGTGTATCATCGATGCGAACCTTTGATATTTGTCGCATCTTCAAACGAACTCCTTAGAGTCTTTTTCCATGCTATCCCAATAGTATCCTGCTCTAACGACCTTTCGAACTAGTGATTTGGCGCCGGAATGGTTTCCACAAGTGCTTTCGTGGATTTCTTGTAGAGCATACTTAGTATCTCCCGGTCCCAAACATACCTCCAGTGGACCATCGAACATTCTTTTGTATAGCGTTTCGTCTTCGTCCAATGTAAATCGAGCAGCTTTAGTTCGTAAGGCCCTCGATTCTTTGGGATCCGATGGTGATTTCCCGTTCTTCAAATATTCGATGTATTTGTTTCTCCATTCCCAGGTTAAGGTAGTAGAATTTATTTCAGCATGTCCTTCCTCGATTACGAAGCTCGAGAGTTGGATAACAGCCCCCGAATTGATCTCATCTTCATCGACTGATGACCTTAGATTATCAAGTGCATCGGCCTCGGTATTTTGTTCTCGAGGTACATGTTGTAGAGTCCATTCTTTGAAACGGTGCAGGGTCACCTGCAATTTATCTAAGTACCTCTGCATCCTATCATCTCGAACTTTGAAGGTTCTGTTTACCTGGTTAACTACCAGTATGGAGTCACATTTAGCTTCAACAACTTCCGCTCCCAAGATTTTAGCTAGTTCGACACCTGCAATCATAGCCTCATACTCAGACTCATTGTTAGTCAGTTTGGCAGTCTTAACTGATTGTCTAATAACATTGCCCGTAGGCGGTTTCAAAACAATACCGATCTCGAAACCTTTTACATTTGAGGCACCGCCCGTGAAGAGGGTCCATACCCTCGAGGATTTACCCAATTTCAGTAGAAGTTACTTTTCTACTGCGGGTATGAGGGTTGGTGAAAAGTCTGACATGAAGTCTGCTAATATTTGAGACTTGATGGTTGTTCGGGTTGATATTCGATATCGTACCCGCCAAGTTCGATGGCCCATTTGGCCAATCGGCACGATAATTTGGGCTTGTGCAAAACATTTCGAAGTGGATAAGTGGTGATCACACATATGGGATGACACTGAAAATATGGCTTTAATTTTCTGGATGCGCTTATTAGTGCTAGCGCCAATTTTTCTAGGTAAGGATACCTAGTTTCAGCATCTCCTAAGGTCCGACTCACATAATAAACTGGAAACTGCGTACCTTGTTCTTCTCGAACTAATACACCACTTAACGCTATCTCGGGCACCGCCAAGTATAGGTATAGCTTCTCATCTGCCTTTGGAGTGTGGAGCAAAAGAGGGCCCGATAAGTATTGTTTCAATTCCTCTAATGCTTGCTGACATTCCGGGGTCCATGTAAAATCATTTTTCTTTTTGAGTAAGGAGAAGAACCTGTGGCTTCGATATGATGACCTCGAAATGAATCGGCCAGGGCATCTATCCATCCGGTTAGCCTCTGAAAGGATTTCACACTGTCCATAAAGGTGATGTCCTTGATGGCCTTAATCTTATCGGGGTTGATCTTGATTCCCCTATTTGACACCATGAAGCCGAGGAATTTTCCGGAGCCGATCCCAAAAGCACATTTTTCGGGGTTAAGCTTCATGTTGTATTTTCTCAAGATTTTGAATGTCTCCTGCAAATGAGTCAAATGCTCCTCTGCGTGCAGGGACTTAACTAACATATCGTCAATGTAAACTTCCATTGATTTATCTATCTGTTCTTTGAACATCTTGTTAACAAGGCGTTGATAAGTAGCTCCCATATTTTTTATCTCGAAGGGCATTACATTATAACAATAAGTTCCATACTTGGTGATAAAAGAAGTCTTTTCCTGGTCTATTGGGTCCATCTGGATTTGATTGTACCCAGAATAGGCGTCGAGAAAGGTAAGTATCTCGTGGCTGGCCATGGCATTGATCATTCGATTGATGTTAGGCAAGGGAAAAGAGTCTTTTGGACATGCCTTATTCAAGTCCTTATAATCCACACACATTCTAAGTTTGTTCCCTTTTAGGGAACCACGACTACGCTAGCTAACCATTCAGGATATTTTACTTCCCAAATGGACCCTATTTTAAGAAGTTTGGTTACCTACTCCTTTATGAAGGCATGCTTTACCTCGGATTGAGGTCTTCTTTTTTTCTTTATCGGTCTGAACTTGGGATCCAGGCTCAACCGATGAGTCGTTACCTCGGGTGGGATCCCTCTCATGTCTAAATGGGACCATGTAAAGCAATCCATGTTATCACTTAGAAATTGAATAAGTTTTTTCCTGAGTTCGGGGGGTCGACCCCGTTCCCAGTTATACCTTTTGTTCGGGTAGATACTCGATCAGTATCACCTGTTCCAGCTCCTCGACCGTTGACTTAGTTGCATCCGATTCTTCGAGAACGACAAAAGCTCTAGGAGTGAGAAAATCCTCTTCTTCTTCTTTGATTACCTGTTTATCCGATTCGGTCGAGGCTAGGGACGATGATTACTATTTGGCTGCTTGCTTATCTTTAATGCTCGACTTTTCTGAGGTCGAAGGTGCCGATATCAATGTTACCTCGTTGACTGCAAATATTTCCTTTGTATCATGTTGTTTCCCATAAATTGTTTCCAGACTGTCCACTGTTGGGAACTTCATCATTTGGTGAAGGGTCGACGGTGCTGCCCTCATGTTGTGGATCCAGGGCCTTCTGCATAGTGCATTGTATCTCATGTCGCCTTCGATGACATGACATTTTTAGTGTCTTGGATGGTCCAGGCCACGTTCACTGGTAGGATTATCTCCCCCTTGGTTGTTTTACTATCCATGTTGAAGCCGTTTAGGACTCGAGATGCAGGTACAATCTGGTCTAGCTAACCGAGCTGCTCTACGACCCTCAATCTGATTATGTTTGCAAAACTACCTGGATCCACTATAAAACATTTAACTTGAATTTTATTTAACAAAATAGAGATTTCCAGGGTGTCGTTGTGCAGCTGAGAGATGACTTCCACTTTTTCGTCGATTGAACGATAGAGTGCCTTCGGGCCTATAGTCTCGAGTCCATTTTTCTATGGTGATCGACACCTTGGTGTGTTTGATATACATGCCCTTGTGGGATGTCGACCGTGTCGGCGATCATGTGAATAACATGCTGAGGTTCTTATTGCTCATTCATTCTGTTGGTGTCTCTTTCCCTGAAGTGATTTTTGGCTAGATCACTGAGGAACTCTCAAAGGTAGCTCTCGTTGAATAATCGAGCTACCCCCTCTCGCAACTATGTTCAGTCTTCATTCCTATGTCCATGGGTGCCATGATACTTCTACATTAAGTTTGGATTTCTTTGAGAGATATCAATATGTATAGGCCTGGGCCACCTGGTGTCTTTGATCCTTCCGATAGCCGATACAATCCCCGATGCATCGACACCGAAATTGTACTCCAATAATCGAGGCGCTTCTATAGGATCTGCATATTTGTCGAAGCTTGTTTTACTTATTAGTCCCCGAGAATTCTGCCCTCGGTCACCCCTTCGATCATTCCGGGCGGAGTTGCGTCAAGAACCGTTATTCCTTCGATCTGAAACATACGGCTGATATCGATATTTATTCGGTCTCGACTCTCTATCAATATCTCTCTGGTTTTTACCTGTCAACCTATTTAGATGTACCGAACCTGAAGGGGCTCCCAATTGGTTGTCTTCGGCCCTGATCTTTGACTGATATTGATTGTGAACATCTACCCAAGTTACGGCTGGGTACTCGATCAAGTTCTGTTTCAACTAGCGTGATGCGATCGAACACCGCTAGTTTAATCCTTGGGTGAAAGCTTGAACAACCCAATCATCAGTGACTGGTGGTAATTCCATACGTTCCATTTGGAGTCGAGATACGAACTCTCTTAGCATCTCGTTATCCCTTTTCTTAACATTGAATAGTTCTGATTTTCTTGTTGTGACCTTTATGGCCCCAGCATGTGCCTTAACAAATGAATCCGCCAACATGGCGAACGAATCGATAGAGTTCGGTGGCAAGTTGTGGTACCAAATCATGGCTCCCTTTGATAAGGTCTCCCTGAACTTCTTTAGCAATACAGACTTAATTTCTTCGTCTTCCAAATCATTACCTTTTATGGCGCACATATAAGAAGTAATGTTCTCATTGGGGTCCGAGGTCCCGTTGTATTTAGGTATATCGGGCATTCAGAACTTCTTTGGGATGGGCTTTGGAGACGCACTTGGAGGGAATGGTTTTTGCACAAACTTCTTAGAGTCCATTCCCTTTAAGATCGGTGGTGCCCCCGGTATCTGATCAACTCGAGAGTTATAAGTTTCCACCTTCTTGTCGTTAGCCTCGATTTTCTTTTCTCCCGATTCTATTCTCTTAGTAAGCTCCTCGAGCATCCTCATTATTGCGGGGTCGGTCGTTGATGCGTGGCTAGAATTCATGATTTTAAGCATTATATACCTTGCATTTTATGTGCTTTAATGATAAAAATACACGTCGTATGTGCCTAATGGGGTTTATTTTATGTGTAGGTGAATTGGAAATGGAAACGGAGCTAAA
>ML439162.1:0-43599 GCA_005239525.1 Nicotiana knightiana
TCAGCAACAACAAGGGGGAAGGCAGGAAGATGGGTTTTCCAGGATAGAAGCTATGATGCAACATGTAATTGGGCCAGTTGAAAAAAATCAGTGGGAGAGTAGATGTTCATGATGCAGCTCTTAAAAATATTGAATTAAAGTTGGGGCAGATAGCTACGGCAGTGAACAATCGACCTCCTGGGACATTACCTGCAGATACTCAGATAAATCCTATTGACCAGGTTCCAAGGCAGCTGATGGCAGTGACTCTTCGCAGTGGCAGAGAATTNACTGATACGTTCAATTACTCGTGGGATCGACTTTGCGCTTAATACCCCAGATTTATATTTGCAACGCCCGTTTAGTCTTTACAGAAGACATAGTTGAGCGTGATCAATGAAATATAACCAAAAGCGAGTAGAGAACACTTACCCCAATTCATATGGTGAAAATTGCTTCAAGAATCACCTCAATCCGAGCTAATCTACCAACATAATACACTTCGCATTCTCGGTAAACACTTCGCGAACGCGACTCACAACTGGCTCAGAACTTCACGAACGCAGCTCCAACTAGGCGAACGCGATGTAGAAAGCCTCCACCTCCGGCTCACAGCTCAACCCTACGCGTCTGCGATCCATCATACGCGAATGCGAAGAAAACTTGCCCCTAACACAACACGAACGCGAACCATACTTCGCGAAGGCGAAGAAGAAAAAGCCACTGCCATCAAGATACACTACGCATTTGCTACACTAGCCACGCGAACGCGATGAAGAACTGAAACACTAGAAAACAACACAACACAGCAGTGCCAAAATGGAGAAAAATAATCTGAAATCAATCTGAAACACGTCCGAGCCCCTCGGGACCTCGTCCAAACATACCAAGAAGTCTCATAACATAACACGAACCTACTCAAGGCCGCAAAACACACATAAAACGTCGAAACGATGAATCACACCTCACATTGAAATCTATGAACTTTGAACTTTAAATATCCAAAACTCGCGCCGAAGTATATCAAATCATCCCGGAATGAACTCAAATTGTGCACACAAGTCCCAATTGAAATGATGAAGCTATTCCAATTCCCGGAACCACAATCCGAATCAAATATCCTCAAATTCAACTTCCGGTCAATGCTTATAAACTTTCCAAACCTTCAAATTTCTAATTTTTGCCAACCTGAGCTGAAACCTTCTAGAAACATTCAAATGAAAATCTGGGCATACCCCCGAGCCTGGAATAACCATCCGCACCTAACAGAACCATAAAAACTTCGTTCTGGGGTCAAATTCACAAAAAGTCAAACTTAGTCAACTCTTTCAACTTAAAGCTTCAACAATGAAATTCATTCTTCCACACCGATTCTGAATACCCTGAAAACCAAACCGACGATTCACATAAGTCATAACACATCATACGGAGCTACTCATGCCCGTAAACTACTGAGCGAAGTGCAAATTCTAAAAACGATCGGTCGGGTCGTTACATCCTCCCCCACTTAAACATACGTTCGTCCTTGAACGTGCCAAGAGTTGTTCTCAAAACTATCAAACCGCCGTATAACCTTACCATGCACATACTCGAGGGTGATCACATGTCACCCTGTCCCATATAGGTTTGATAACACAACATAACTGAAATTTCTCAATTCAATCTAAACCATAAGCCTTAGAATCCAAACTTTCCAACATTCAGAATTTCTTATAAGATCTGAATCTCGCAACCTACATGTTGCATAAGTCTGAACAAGAAATACCAAACTGCAACCATAACCCAAGCTACAATCACATGATATACCACATAACTCAAATACCCATAGCAAAAATCTCCGATCACAGTAACTGCTCAAAACAATCCAATCCCGGTAATAAACCTCATACCTAAAAAAACCTCATCCTAAAACCTTCATACACTGCAGATAATGAAAGAACACGCAGAAACTCATAATCATTCATCAAATCACAAGTAGTGGATCTCCCTCTCCTTCAACAAGGATTATCGCCAATTTCCTAAGCCGACTTCCGATATTATCCTTCCAATTACCACAACCAAAATCGATAGCACACATCCTAGATCCGATGACTTCATCTTATCAAATATCAACTACTCTACTAATACGCAACACCAATACTGCTCAGATCCACGAAATGTGCAATCCATGCACCAATAAGCAACAATCCAAATGTATTCAATCACGAAAATGACTCAATCATAAGAACCGTCATGCAAGCTCAACGGGTACTACCACAATGCAATGCTAAGAACCTATCACACACTGTAGAACCATCAATCGACTTTAACACAAAGGTTCATACCTCAACATAACTTTGCAACAATGCGCGACTCTATCCATATGCTGGTCCACATCATATACCTCGAGCCACCCCGCTCAAAATCAATAACCATGCAAAATTTGACATCCAGTACCCAAAATGCATCACCATAACCACAGAAAATCAGACGATACAATTCCACACAAAATCCAAAAGAACATAACCAATACGCCCTCAATCATGCAACACCCAATTACTCATCTCGCTCAAATTATGCTATAAGACTACAATAGAACCACACCATGTGTGCCTAAAACCAACGAATAACAACCCCTTGTAGCATAGCAGAGTAACTCACAGAAAATTTCATAACACGATTAAGCTCAGCAACAATCGAATGGCACATCTCTCAACAATAGCATTATGGAGCCAACCACTCCGACTCGATGTAGAATACACATCCTAATTGGGACTACCAATGGACCCCAAAATCAACTCCGGGCGCCAACAAATAGATAAAAGAAACATCCAAAACCCCATAATGATTGAATCATAACACATACCATCATCCGGCTAGCTTCGACCATGACTTCGTCATCCACAACCATGTAACAGTCCTTTTATGAGACCTCCCAGTCTCTAAATCCATAGTACATACGAATCACCATATTGATCCCAACTCTACCACCAGAATGTCTAACACATCTCTCATACACGGTCACCTCATGAGGAATAATTTTAAAATTCTTTCGTGCCATATAGCAAAATTTGAATGTCAGCAGTCGATTCATCCGAAAAGTGCCGACAGTACCGGTGAAGTATCCCTAAATCAAACACATTGCCCCCTTTGAAATGCATACTCTCATAAAGTCATACCAAATAGTAATATTATTTACCTAGACATCTTAAACCGTCCATCTTGGCTAAGAATTCATGACCTCCCCTTCAAAACTGAACCGTGACCTTGTACATGCAATTCTTGATCTCACACGACATCGCATCTATCATGTCATCATATGAAAAGCACGAGAATCTCATAATCGTTCTGAGTCACCAGCAAAGTAAACATCCGATCAGTCAAACTCTTCCATTTGATCCTATCCCGGAGAGAATCCCAATACACACATATTCTTCACGCTGGTAGGAAATATACTCCCCGAGTCGTGGTAGAAACCATTGAAAACTCTTCGAGGCCCATTCGCACATCACCAAGCTATCAGAACTGAATCTCTCTAACTCCACCCAGCCACGTAGGTCGCCAAAATCCAATAGCATAGCCACGAAACACCTGTAGAGACTAGCCATGTCATAAGTATCCAAAGAACCGATCATACCTATAACACTGTTGATCTAACCTACTACCAAACTGTTATATTTCTCCAAGTCCTTTCCAAATTGCCTTCAAATTAACACTTCTCCTTGTTAGAACACCATGATCCCTAACTAAATTTCACCACACAAGAGACCCTAGTATAAAACCACAATGCCCTAAGGCCTATAAGCCGCTGACTTCCCTCTTAAGCACCCCGAAGCACCACAACTGAAACACCCACTCTAACGAGACCTTAAGTGACCCTAAAACTGTTTTCTTCGCCTTCTTGATACTGAAATGCATAATCCCTAATGATATAAAAATTCCACAGGTCTCGACACCGTCCAATGCAAATGTCAGGTCCTAGCCATATACCAATCATAAATTCACAGTTGCCACATATAATTCTTGAATCCATTAGAACCATTCTTTAGATTCATCCACTTTTCTCCAATCTCAATTAAACCGACCAAACGGACCGGATGACCTGTGCCCTATTAACACACCAACACACAATGGAGTAAACCACACTCCTAAGTAGCCGAGCAAATTCCTACTCCCTGCACACTACATCCTTTACGACTAACACCCAATCATTCCATGATTCCCATATACCCATAGAGCGTAATATAACCCGTATCTAGAAATTCCTGTACTCAAGTCATCCTCAAATCTCAACCCCTGCAGTCATAACTGATTCCCCGGTATACCTCAAACCAAAACCAATACAACACATAATTGTGAAATCAACTCGTCGATAGCAGACTCCACCACTTGGCTCAAAGCCATAGATCAAAACACACAATAACTCAAAATGACCGTACTCTATTACTACCATAATACGGCAGTGAGATTTAACCAAATCCTTCCTGAGCTCCTGTAACACAAACCATAAAATACTTTACATTATCTGCAAATCTTGCATTCACCCTTGTAATAGTCAATCCAACTTCCACAAGCGATCCAAACTCAAATTACAACATATATCATTCACTGGTAAAAGAGAACTCTCTACAAAACATCATAAGGACCACACTACCTCAGGACACCTCGCATGAGATAACCCACATGCTCTGCCTCAAATTCACATCTCTTTATACCCTTCCACAGTCATAACTATTACGCAATCACTTAATCTTCATGAGTCTGAACTCATAAAATGAAATGAAGATCTACTTCACTCTACAACTAAACAACATGAGAGATCTTTCAACACACCCATAGCTCGAGGCCATAGGCCAAATAAAGACAGAAATCAAACACCCGATAAACCTTGCTACATCTCAAGTAAACTCTTCTCGTCACATTCGAACAATCTGAACACATCTCATAGTCACATCATACTCACCACATAGTCATCCAATCACAAATCCCACTAATAAGGATGCCATCGGACATATAAGTCCTAAAAGCACGTGCTCACACAATCGAAATCTCCGTGCTCAAGCTACCATCGAAAACCATCTTGCACCTCAACCATGAAATCACAAACCGTCGATGCACAGCTGATACCGAGCGCTCATGTGTGCATACAAAGGCGTGGAAGGAATTCAAAGGGTTACGCTTCAAGCTGAATCAATGCCGCACGATAAGGAAATAAAGATGGGAAGTATATCCTAAATGTCCTGTAGCCTCTCGAAGATAGGTATGAACGTCATCATACTGATCCACAAGACTCTACTAGACACTTGCTCATGACTTGTAGAACCTATGAACTTAGTGCTCTGATACCAACTTTTCACGACCCCAAATCCACTAGTCGTGATGGCACCTAACCCAACCCACTAAGTAAGCCAACTAATAATAATCCAATTTTTATAATATTAACAAGACCATTAAACGAAAGTAATTTACTGAATTTTATACATTTTTCAAGGACTGGTAGTACAAATCATGAGATTCTAAGAATAGAGTTACAAAGCGGAATTGAAATAAATACATAGTCTGTTTTAAAAGTACATAAACAATTATAGACCAAAAGCTACCACGAACAAAGGGCAACTTCAATTGGAATGTAGATACATCTTCAATCCAACTCCCATCGAACGCAGCAACATCAGCAGCCAATATCTGCACACAATGTGCAGGAGTATAGTATCAGTACAACCGACCGCGTGTATTGAGTAAGCAGCAAAACTAACCTTAGGTTGAAAGTAATGACGAGCTAACAGTAGGTTGGGTCCAATACCAATATCTCACTAATATTTCATAACAACATAATACAAGTACAAAAGAGGTATCTTTGAAGTAACATGCTCAGGTCGTTCACAGTTTCAGAAAATGGTCATGTTTTTCAAGTATCTCGGTGCAAAATCCCAAATATCTTACCGGAAATGCCAAAAGTAAGAGTAGGTTTGAAAACTGTAATTTTCCAAATATCCTTTCCACAATAGATAAAAATGTTTCATTTTCTTTCCAAATAACAAATATAAAATACCTCCCTATGCCCACATATCAATATGTATAATAAGTTATGAATGACGTGATACCATATAACATGAGGAAAGATTCATCTCTATGTTTGTATGTCATGTGTGCATGCAAATGCCATGTATCTAGGAGATGAACCATGTACTCACACTCTCAGAGTACTCAATCTCACTGTTTCACACATTACACTCATCATGATCAACCACTCGGTACTGTATATGGCCCATATGACCCAGCGAAGATTCATCCCGGAATATATACATCACTGACCATCAGTCACTCAGTACCAAGGAAAATCCAATCTGGCCCCATGGAGAAGATCCATCTCCAGGTATATAAATGTTTCAGACAAGATCCATGTCCAGGGAAGATCCATCCCTCAATATAATCAACCTATTCACTGGGGGTGTGTACAGACTCCGGAGGGGCTCCTACAGCCCAAGCTCTATCATAAGCCAGATTCCAAGCATAAATCAATATAACATGTTGCGGCGTGCAGCCCGATCCCATAACTGTCACTCATAATCAGGCTTTCAGCCATCAATCTCTTCAGTCTCACTCACGATCTCACAATGTCATGAACCTAGTCCGACAATAATGATATGATATATCAATAAACAACATTGAGACTGAGATATGATATGAATGCATGAATATGACTGCGTACGAAATATCAATGAAATCGGTGAGTTGACAACAAGAAACGACCACTATGGGTCCTAACAATATCAACATAAAAGCCTAAACAAGATATTTGGCATGATTGAATGCTCAGTTACTTTATCACATGGTGAAAACACAGACATCAACAAAATAGGACTACTATACAGTATCATAGAACAACAGAGTTCCAATTCACTGGGTGCACGCCCACACGCCCGTCACCTAGCATGTGTGTCACCTCAATACCAATCACATAACACGTAATGCGGGGTTTCATACCCTCAGCACTAAGTTTAGAAGAGTTACTTACCTCGAACGAGCCAATAGCAATGCCGAGCAAGCCAAGCGATGCTCCAAGGATGCCCTCCCGCGCGTTCCGACCTACGAACGACTCGAAATTAACCAACAACAATTCAAATACATCAAATGCTAGAGGAACAAATCCCGCTCATAAAAGATCACATCTTGAATCAAAGACCAAAATTTGCCCAAAAAGCCCAACCCGGGCTCGCACCTCGGAACCCGTCAAAACTCACAAAAACTGATAACCCATTCGATTACGAGTCCAACCATACTAATTTCACTCAATTCCGACTCCAAATCGATGTTCAAAACTCAAAAATTCATATTATGAAATTTTAGGCCAAAACCCCCAATTTTCCTCTTTAAAATTCATCAACCAAAAGCTAATCGAAGATAGATTCATGAAATATAACCAAAATCGAGTAGAGAAAACTTGCCCCAATTCATATGGTGAAAATTGCTTCAAGAATCGCCTCAATACGAGCTCCATAGCTCCCAAAATGTAAAAAATGGCTGAAACCCCTAGAAATAAAGCACTTTATAATCTGCCGAGGCCTCCTCTTTCGCGACGCGTCAAGACCATTGCGTTCGCGATGAACAAATTAATATGCCACCATAATACACTTTGCGTTCGCGGTAAACACCTCGCGAATGCGACTCACAACTGGATCCTTCGCGAACGCGGCTCCAACTACGTGAACGCGAGGTAGAAGGCCTCCGGCTCCGGCTCATAGCTCAACCCTACGCTTCCACGATCCATCATACACGAACGCAAAGAAGACTTGTCCTTAACACTATGCGAACGCGAACCACACTTCATGAACGCGAAGAAGAAAAAGCCACTGCCATCAATATACACTACGCGTCTGCGACACTAGCCACGCGAACGCGATGAAGAATTGAAACACCAGAAAACAGCAGAACACAACAGTGCCAAAATGGAGAAAAATGATCCGAAATCAATCTGAAACACGCCCGAGCCCCTCGGGACCTCGTCCAAACATATAACAAGTCCCATAATATAACACGAACCTACTCGAGGCCTCAAAACGCACATAAAACATCGAGAAGGAGTTTTGGAGAATGTTTTCCCTTCTCTTGATAAGGACAACATTTTCCTCCCATTGGAGGAAAATGAGTTCATAAGGAAAATATTTTTCAAAACATTTAAGCCAACCAAACATGGAAAAAATGAAAAACATTTTCCGGAAAACATTTTCCTTCATACCAAACACACCCTAAGTAGCCACTCTAAAGGGCTGTTATTTAAAAATTAGCCATTGTGTCATAAATTTTAATTTTCAAAACAAAATATTTTGAATTATCCTTAAGTTAAAGTTTTTAGGATAAAATAAGTATTGTAAAAATAACATGGGCTAGCCAGTTTTCGGACTGACCATTCAAAAATAGCCAGCGTTTGCAAGGTCATTAAAAAATAGCCACTAGTTTGCTGCAACACGGAAAGTTCTAGCATAATATACTAGAGATCGGTGCAGATGTGTATGAACTTCCGACATATTATGCTGGAACTCCAACACGCGAAAAATTTCAGCATAATATACTGGAGATTGGAGTACATGCGTATGAACTTCCAGCATATTATGCTGGACCGATATATTATACTGGAACTCCAGTATATTATGCTGGAGTATTTTTCGGATTTTAAACAGCATTTGCGTTCTGATTTATCTTTACATGAAAAGTGGCTAAATATGCTGGATCGATATATTATATTGGAACTCCAGTATATTATGCTGGAAGTCAAGTATACTTTGTTGGAACTCTAGTATACTTATGCTGGAGTTCCAGTATACTTATGCTGGAACTCCAATATATTATACTGGAATTCCAGTATATTATGCTGGAGTATTTTCTGGATTTTAAATAATGTTTTCATTCAGATTTATCTTTACATGAAAAGTGACTAAATTTTGATTATTTTTGAAATTGTGGCTATTTTTTGAATGACCACTTGTAAATCTGACTATTTTTGAATTTCTCCCGTGAGTATTGACTAATTTCTAAATAGTATATCTTTACTATACTCCCTCTGATCTAGTTTGTGTGAACCTATTTTCTTTTTGATCCGTTCCAAAAAGAATGACCTCTTTCTAAATTTGGAAACAATTTAATTTAAACTTCTAATTCTACCCTTCATGAAAAGATTTTATAACCGCACAAATTAGGGGTGGGCATTCGGTACTTCGGTTCGGTATTTAAGAATTTCGGTTCGGTATTTCGGTATTCGGTTTATCAATTGTGTNATTCATCAACCAAAAGCTAATCGAAGATAGATTCATGAAATATAACCAAAATCGAGTAGAGAAAACTTGCCCCAATTCATATGGTGAAAATTGCTTCAAGAATCGCCTCAATACGAGCTCCATAGCTCCCAAAATGTAAAAAATGGCTGAAACCCCTAGAAATAAAGCACTTTATAATCTGCCGAGGCCTCCTCTTTCGCGACGCGTCAAGACCATTGCGTTCGCGATGAACAAATTAATATGCCACCATAATACACTTTGCGTTCGCGGTAAACACCTCGCGAATGCGACTCACAACTGGATCCTTCGCGAACGCGGCTCCAACTACGTGAACGCGAGGTAGAAGGCCTCCGGCTCCGGCTCATAGCTCAACCCTACGCTTCCACGATCCATCATACACGAACGCAAAGAAGACTTGTCCTTAACACTATGCGAACGCGAACCACACTTCATGAACGCGAAGAAGAAAAAGCCACTGCCATCAATATACACTACGCGTCTGCGACACTAGCCACGCGAACGCGATGAAGAATTGAAACACCAGAAAACAGCAGAACACAACAGTGCCAAAATGGAGAAAAATGATCCGAAATCAATCTGAAACACGCCCGAGCCCCTCGGGACCTCGTCCAAACATATAACAAGTCCCATAATATAACACGAACCTACTCGAGGCCTCAAAACGCACATAAAACATCGAGAAGGAGTTTTGGAGAATGTTTTCCCTTCTCTTGATAAGGACAACATTTTCCTCCCATTGGAGGAAAATGAGTTCATAAGGAAAATATTTTTCAAAACATTTAAGCCAACCAAACATGGAAAAAATGAAAAACATTTTCCGGAAAACATTTTCCTTCATACCAAACACACCCTAAGTAGCCACTCTAAAGGGCTGTTATTTAAAAATTAGCCATTGTGTCATAAATTTTAATTTTCAAAACAAAATATTTTGAATTATCCTTAAGTTAAAGTTTTTAGGATAAAATAAGTATTGTAAAAATAACATGGGCTAGCCAGTTTTCGGACTGACCATTCAAAAATAGCCAGCGTTTGCAAGGTCATTAAAAAATAGCCACTAGTTTGCTGCAACACGGAAAGTTCTAGCATAATATACTAGAGATCGGTGCAGATGTGTATGAACTTCCGACATATTATGCTGGAACTCCAACACGCGAAAAATTTCAGCATAATATACTGGAGATTGGAGTACATGCGTATGAACTTCCAGCATATTATGCTGGACCGATATATTATACTGGAACTCCAGTATATTATGCTGGAGTATTTTTCGGATTTTAAACAGCATTTGCGTTCTGATTTATCTTTACATGAAAAGTGGCTAAATATGCTGGATCGATATATTATATTGGAACTCCAGTATATTATGCTGGAAGTCAAGTATACTTTGTTGGAACTCTAGTATACTTATGCTGGAGTTCCAGTATACTTATGCTGGAACTCCAATATATTATACTGGAATTCCAGTATATTATGCTGGAGTATTTTCTGGATTTTAAATAATGTTTTCATTCAGATTTATCTTTACATGAAAAGTGACTAAATTTTGATTATTTTTGAAATTGTGGCTATTTTTTGAATGACCACTTGTAAATCTGACTATTTTTGAATTTCTCCCGTGAGTATTGACTAATTTCTAAATAGTATATCTTTACTATACTCCCTCTGATCTAGTTTGTGTGAACCTATTTTCTTTTTGATCCGTTCCAAAAAGAATGACCTCTTTCTAAATTTGGAAACAATTTAATTTAAACTTCTAATTCTACCCTTCATGAAAAGATTTTATAACCGCACAAATTAGGGGTGGGCATTCGGTACTTCGGTTCGGTATTTAAGAATTTCGGTTCGGTATTTCGNTACTTTCTCCGGCGAACTGGGGTCTTCCTTTCTCATGGAATCAACTCTCGTACAAACCCAACCTCTCCAATTCGTTCACCCAATGACTTCAAAATTCATCCCCACAATTCGATTTACTGTTTCCTCCTCTGTAGCATTCAAGAGGCTCTTCTCTGCTTCAGTTTCATCTTCAGCAGCCATTACCACAAATGCCCCTGTCATAGAAGAGCAAAACCCATCTCCTGAACCAACTACTTCTAGTAGAAATGGAGCGCCAAAAGTGGCCAGGGGTAGTAAGAGAATTTTGGAAGCTCAGCTGAAAATGGACTGGTTGGAGTCTTTGTCCTGCCCTTTTCAAGATACTAAGGATTTGAATAATGCAGGTTGGGTTATTGGGGTTGACCCCGATACTTCTGGTGCCTTGGCTCTCTTTAAACCAAATCAACCTCCTCAGGTAAGTATAAAAGTTTTAAATTGTAGCTATTTATTATTGTTGCAAACCTATAATCTGTTGGAATCAATGTAGACCTAGTGAAAATAATGCACAATGGAATAAACAGATACTATGTAGGGATACCAATTAGTTGGAGTTAAGTTTAGTCATGTTAGTTCGTTTATTTTAGGTCCAAGGTTAGTTTGGAGTTCTTTAGTTTTGTGGGAGACTTATATGAAAGGGCAGCCCGGTACACTAAGCTCCCGCTATGCACCGTGCCATATTGGGTCTTATGTACGCAACCTTACGACTGTTTCCGCAACTTGAACATATGACCTCCTGCTGACTCGGCGGCAACTTTTACCATTGCACAAGGTTCCCCTTCCTATAGGAGACTTATTTGTCAATAGAAAAGAACTAATGATATATTCTTGTGCTTTAAGAAGTTAATACCTTGTTCATCGACTTGTTTACTTCTAAAACTGCAGTATGCTTTCTGGTCGCTGACTTCCTATTCCAATCTTCAGGTGTTTGATTCTCCTCACTTGAAAGTACTAGTTGGCAAAGGAGTGCGGAAGCGGTTAGATGCAAAAGCTATTGTTCAGTTGCTTCAAAGTTTTGAAGCTCCTATAGGTACATAGAAGCTGTCATCTTGGAAATCTTTCAAAATTCTGTTCTTAACTTCCTCAGTTATCTGGAGTGAATGACTTGTGCAGTAGATTCTGCCATTTCTCAGATATTTGTGCTAGTTTTTTTGTTTGGCATTGAAGGTGACAATGCTCTCTTTTTCCTTTTTTCCTTCACCAATAAACTAAATATTAGTATTTGTTTTCTAGGTATGCTTTGTTATTTTACTATCCTGTTTTCTGCTTCTGGACTACGGGGTTTGGTGGGGAGGCAATTGATGCATCTTTTATATGAATTCTATTGGGTTTTGCAAAGATTCTGAAGCATACACATCGCATAAGTTAATCACTTTTGCAGGATAACTATGAATGCAATTAAAGTATATTCGTCATTGATTCTTCAGTGCAGTAGCTGGTTGTTTGAGTTGAGTGTCCTTTGTGCTACATCCATATAACATTGCTAGGAGTGATACATGTAGTATTGGAGAGAATTACAGTAAAAATCCATATATATGACGGAATGAAAGATTTTAATTGATCATTCTCTCCCTCTCCCCCTCGTTTGGGGTTTTATTGGAAAACACCCTCGTTGCTACTTCAGAAATACTTGCCTTACAGTTTTTTGAACTGAGAAAGGCCTTGATATTCAGAGTATAAGTCCTCTTTATTTTCTAATGTCTTCTGTAAAGTAAAGGTCCATGTACTGAGACTTAAATTCATCTAGTTGAATGGATATGATGGATATCTTTTATAGTTAAAACCTAAGTTGCTCGGATTCTTCACTTACGGTGCCGCACCCGTGTCGACACGACCTGGGTTTGGAGGTTCGTGCCGGATCTTAACATTTAGATCATGAAGGATCCGACATCTAGATCCGCACTCGTATCTGACACTCGCAACCGAGTCCGAGTCCGAGTCCGAGCAAACTTAGGTTAAAACTAGTCTAAAAGATATGCTAATATGGTGCGATGTCTTCTTTCCTGACCTCATCCTTCGGACCATTTTCTTGTGGTTCAAATAATTACGTCAGACGAAGAAGGTTGTAGTGCTATCTTGGCTTTGAGAAGAATCTATCTGTCCTTTCTTGGAGTCACATAGAGGATTTAGAGACTGCAAATTTCCTTGCTGATGTATTGGAATGAAATGGTTCCGGATGGAGCAGAAGGAACATTGAGGATTCGTCGAGCCAATTCTAACTTGTTGGGATTGCGTATTTGTAGTCGTAAATTTCCTTGCAGATGAGTGATCTTTTCCTGTTTATGGTCTTATCAAATGTAGTTGAATTATTAAATTCACTAGGATAGATACTTTATTTCAAAAGATTTTTTTGGATAAGTACTTAGAATTACATGCGATATTTCATTTTGTTTTCAGGAACAACTGTGTATGTTGAACAATCAACTCCATATCCACAAGATGGTAAGCAGGTTAGCAATATCATCAACAAGAATGCCAATATGTGTTGTCACTAGCCTATCAATTTTGTTTAAATGGTGATAGATACTTTCATATCCAATTGCTCTTTAAAACTTGTGCCATCAAATAAATCTGCAATTCGCGAGTTTTTATTACTAATGGACCACATAACATATGCATCTACACTTAGTGAGCCATGCATATCAATCCCCTCAGAGCTTCACCAGATCGTTTCAGTCAAGTATGTGCTTGTAGTATCATCCAGCAACTAGCATCTGTTATTTTGGCTTGTTTATTATGCTAAAGAGACGGGAAGACTTGTTTTTCTTTTATTTGGTTATGAAGTGTAAAGACTTATGAACACCATAATTTCCTGAATTAAAACTTCACAAAGTAACAATTCAACTTGCAGCTGTGGTTGGCTGAGATATTATGTTGTTTCAGGGAGGTCATTTAGTAAGGCTAGTACACATTGCGCCCCTTATCAACACAGGTTTATATGCGGGTAGGCTTAGGCTTCTCGAATACTTGGAATTTTCGTTTTTGACTGCAATGTTGTATTAATCTATAGATTCTTGATGGATGTCTCTAATGCTATCATAGTTAAGAGACTTTCTGTAGGTAAAGGCAGGTTAGAAAGTGTCGTATTTCAGGAAGTAGAGGCATCATATTTTTTTTTGCCCATACGTGATTTAAGCGACTCAAGTATTTACTTACTCAGAAAAGAAAGTCAGTTTGTTTTATTAAAAAAAGTGGGGGTGAAGATGAAGAAACCACAAGATATGTTCTCTATATTCATAGTATTACCTCAAAGTAACTACAAGAAAGTCAAAATATTAAGATGCTATTTAACATTACCTCTTTTTAGGTGGATAGAACTTCTCTAGCATATCTTCTTTGTTTTTCTTATCGCTTATCAATATATTTTTCCACTATCAAGGGATGGTGGAGTGGAGGATTCGGGTACGGAATGTGGATCGGGATCTTAGTTGCTTCGGGATTCTCCGTCATTCCAGTGCCATCAAGTGCATGGAAGAGTGAATTTCAACTTACAAAAGAACGCTCAAACAAGGTTCGTTTATAGTTTCTCCACTTAGTTGAACACAAAAACATGCTATCCTCTAGATTGGTTAACTATCCTCTACATTGGATTTACTTTATTATTCAAGCCTTTTGCTTTTGCACTTTCACGAACTAAAAGTCCATCTAGTTAGATTTTTTGCTTTGCTCTTGCAAATATGTACTACGACAATAAACCCAGTGTGATCCCACAAATGTGGTCTGGGAAAGATAGTGCGTGCGCAGATCTTATCCTTACCTTGAGAAGGTAGAGAGGCTCTTGCAAATTTGTACTAAAGAGCTTTTTTTTTCTCTCCAAAAAAGAAAAAGGAATTTCTTGCAAAAATTGCAGCATCTCCAAAATTTCCTGCAGTCGTCATCTAATATCTGTCATCCAATTAAATGTCTTGCCAGGATTACAGCAGGGAAGTTGCATCTGAATTGTTTCCCTCTTTGAGTTCTCTATTGAAAAGGAAGAAAGATCATGGTTGGTATACTAGACCCAATCTCCTAAACATTTTATATTTCTGTAAAAAGATCTATGGCTTCTTATTTTCTTACTGCTTTTTGTAACTCGTCAATCAAAAGGAATCTTTTAAGCAGACTATTCATCCATCAAGAAAGAGGATATAACGGGTTTGATAGCCCTTGTAACTTTTCTAAGATACCTTGCTATAAGAAGTCCTTGCTCTTTTCTGGCTGTAAGATTGATAACTCAGGATTTCACATTTTAATATAATCTAGTAATAATGACTTCGTATTCCTTGGCTATAGGAGTTAACTGCATATTGATCCTACCAATTGTACGGTCGATCGCCTGGTCTAGTGGTGCGCGGTGATGTGTCGATTAGGTGCACTATACAGGTTTGAACCTTGCCGTAGACAAAAGCTTAAAATTTAAAAGGAGAAAGGTAGAGGGACGGGGTCCATTATCCATTGGTCCTCGAGGATTTCTTGGTTATTAAAAAAAAATTAAACAATGCGATTTATGAGAATTGTAAATATGTTATACTTGCTCCTTTAGTTTATAAGTTTGTCTCTTATTTTCTTCTTTCCGATAATTCAAATTTTGGCTTCTAGTACCCCCTTTACTTTTTCTTACAATTTGTAGTTTTGGCCTTAAACTCTAAGTTGGAAAACTCATTTCCCAACATTTCCAGTTAGTGAAATTCCTATTTAGGACCTCTTCTATAGCAAGCTTTACTGCACACAAATCTCTGAATTTGTATCAGATAAATACACTCCTTGATCATCTTTTGGCTCTAAGTCAATATTTTCATATCCATAATTAACAGATGTTGCATCAAGATCTTATTTTCTATTAATTTTTATATTTTTGCCATTTACACATCAAACATATTATTTCATGATTCTTTCTTTAACTTCCAGGTCGAGCTGAGGCTCTTCTCATTGCTGCTTATGGCAAAGGCATCAAGATAAATTCTGATTCTTTTTCCGTGGCGGAAAATTAGCTGTCTTAGAAACTGGAGAAAAGCTGGTTCATGACTTCATCTTTTATCAGGTCCGACGCCTAGTTGTTGCTGGATATCTGCCTTAGATGTACATATTTCCCTTGGAAGATTTGTGCAGTAAAAGAGAAACAATGAATCGACGAGGCTTTTCAATCAACTCTGAATTTTTCTGACTGACTCCATGAGATCTCAATGTAAGCATTGAATGGAGGAATATGGTCAGTAAGGATTTATGGCCGACTTCAATTTGTTTGGGACGGAGGTGTAGTTGTTGTGAACGTTCGAGAAGTCGAACTCATCCTTTCTGTGTTAACTTAATTGTCAGTTCTGTTGTAATGTTGTATCTAAATTTAGATTTGCAGGATTAGTATAGATTCCTCATTTTTCACTTTCTAGGGAAGGAAATTAGAAACCTTTAGTTCCTTGGTCTTTATTTTATTATTTTTGTATTAAATGCACGTTTAGCATGAATGTCATGCACTACTCATTTTGGTTACACATACATGTACTGATTCTAAGTAGAAAAGTTGTTGTCTAATTTATATTGGTTCAAGTAGAAAGACTATTACTCCCTCCGGTCCACAATAAGTGATTTTTTGACTGTTTTCAAACAGATTAAGAAATTCACCTTTTAACATTAATTAGTAATGAAATTGATCATATTAACTTTTACTATCTCTTCACATAAACATTCATAACACATACTCCAACACTATTTACTCCAAAGGCAATGTAAGAAAAAAATAATTAATTCATTCTCAAAATTTGGAAATTCACTTATTGTGGATCGGAGGAAGTATCTAACGGAATGTCACCTGGAAGAAACAAAGGAGACATTTTCGTAAAAATTGCGCGGGACATCCTATTTGGTCGCCCTCATTTAACCTATACCCGTTTTTTTTAAAACTTTTAACTTGTACCCACTTTTTAAATAACTTCAGCTCCCTTTCCCTCGCTGAGTTGAAGTTCACCAGTTAAGCTGAAGTTTGCCAGTTATAAAGATAAAATTTCAGCATACGGGGGCGTAAGTTCTCCAGTTACAAAGACAAAACTTCAGCTCTCCCAAGTTATAAAAACAACAACTTCAGCATACGGGGCTGAAGTTCCCCAGTTACAAAGATAAAACTTCAGCTCTAGAGAACAGAGCTGAAGTTCTGTCTTTGTAAACTGGGGAACTTCAGTCCTGTATGCTGAAGTTTTTGTCTTTATAACTGGGGAACTTCAGCCCCGTATGCTGAAGTTCCCCAGTGTAACTAGGGGAACTTCGTCCCCGTATGCTGAAGTTTTTGTCTTTGTAACTGGGGAACTTCAGCCCCGTATGCTGAAGCTTTTGTCTTTATAACTAGGGAACTTCAGCCCCGTATGCTGAAGTTCCGTAGTTACAAAGACAAAAATTTCAGCTCTAGAGCTGAAGTTTCCCATTTACTAGAGCTGAAGTTCCCCAGTTACAAAGACAAAAACTTCAGCTCTAGAGCTGAAGTTCGCAAGCTACTTTAGGCCCGTCTACTAAAATGCTGAAGTTTTGCGTGATTGTCTTTGCTACTTCAGCCCTGCATGCTGAAGTTATGCGCAAAAACGGGTACAAATTCAATTTTTTTTACAAAACGGGTATAAATTAAAACGTGACACAAAAAAGTGGGTACGGATGCAAAAGCCCCGACATTTTCTAAGATACTTGCGCGAAGCTAAGTTACTTTTCAATTGTCAAAAATAGTTTAGTGATTGGCAAGTTGAATGACCTTTTCATTTCAAACATATGTTAAAGAATATGTACTCCATCTATAAATCTTTCGCATAAAAGTCTGAATAATTTGATGGACTGGAATAAATTTTTAAAGGATACGATAAAGTAAAAGTTATGTGACCATGAAGTTATTCTCTTATAATAATCAAGTAAGTTTAGTGGAGTATTGAGAATAGAAAACATTTTGGTAGATCGTGCTTTGTCTTTTGTAGTGAGTCTTCCAACATGAATCCAAATTAATCAAGCTAGCTGCCCTCGATTACCAAATACTTAAAGTAAAAAAGAAAAAGGACAAAAAAAAAAAAAACAAAGATAGTTTCATATGTGCTTGCAAATTTCATTGGTGTAACAATTCATGTATTGTCACCTCATTTTAAAGGAATTGGTATTCATCTTAGTCAAGTACCAAATATCAATAAATTTGTTGCAGAGTTTCCCCTATAAGGCTATAACAGAAACATTCCAGTAAATACTCGTAGACAACCAATCAACAATCCAATCAATGTAAAATATCCATAATCGTTAAAAATAAAATTAAAAAAAAAGATAATGACTCGAAGCCCAAAACCCCCAAGTATAAAAATTCACCTCGATTTGCATCTATGCCTAGTTTTTTGGTCACCTTTTAACTTATACCCGCTTTACAAAAAAAATTGTAAGCGTATTCACTTTTAGGGTAACTTCAGACATACGGGCCTGAAGTAGCAAAAATTTATGTCTGAAGTTTGAACTTCAGAATATTTTGCCTGAAGTGTAACCTTATCAAAGCAAAATTTCAGATATTTTTACCTGAAGTTTGGTCTGACTTGCAAAGACAATCACGCACACTTCACTTCATAGTGCAATGGCAAACTTCAGTTCAATAAAACTACGGCATGTTTTGGCTGAAGTTTTTTATTTTGTAATTGCTGAACTTCAGCATTCTAGGAGCTGAAGTTTGTTTAGTATTTGCTGAACTTCAGCATTCTAAGAGCTGGAATTTATTTTGTATTTGCTGAATTTCAACATTCTAGGAGCTGAAATTTTTGTTTATATTTGCTGAACTTCAGCATTTTTAGAGTTATCTGTATATGATAATAATATCATCTAGAGGAAAGAAGAACTGTTTTACACTTGGACTCGTGTAAATGTCAGACACACTTAGTCAGTCTATGTTTAAACCTATGTCAAATAATGTATTACTACTAAATTTGCAGAAAAATTTAGTGTGCATACTAAAGTTTAATGGTTGTATTCAGAGGCGGATCTAGGATTTGAAGATGACGGGTGCCATAATTTCCTTTAACGTATATCTTGTAATGACTAATACAGAATTTGTTACAAATGTTTATTCAGATGTTTTGAGTTTAATCGGGTCAACCTAATAGATATTTTTTACTTACAAATATAAAACTTACATTTCAGATATAAAAAAATAACCGTAATTAGTATTTTAAATAAGGAATAACACCTTTATTATAACAACACAAGTAAAATTAATATTTTCACTTGAAAATTATATCTTTTTTTATATACTACATAAGTAAGATAACATCTTCAATAAGTGAATTACATCGAACATAATAAGAAATTATTTTAAAAAATTATCTTCTATAAGTAAATTATGCCCCATAAGTATAAATAAACTAAACTACAAGTTCCAAAAAATCAAGATCATAAATGATTTCTATATTATTAAATTGGCTCAGCATAATTTAATAATATAGAAATTTAAATTATATCTAAGAACCATATAATAACACAAATTTTTATGATATAATAAAAAAAAGATGAAAAAGAAAAATGATGTCAATCCAAAATTCCCATTAATACCCAAGTTTTTCGGATTTGAAAGAAGAAAACTCATAACTTTAATATTAAGAGGAATGCTTATTTTATATAATTTTATAGTTTTAGAGTATCTTTTCTGAGCGTTTTTGCTAGAGAATAAATAAAATAATAGATAGAGAAAAAAAATATAAAAAATAATAAACGACTAATAGAAAATTGGAAGGCAGCCGAAAAGAAAATTGACAAGGAACTAAAAAGCATAAAAAAAAAAGGGAATGCCAGACAAGGTTCAAGATAAATTTCAACTTTAATTTTACACACGAGAAATTCTTTTAAAAAGGTTTACCAGTCATGGCACATTTGTCTAGTTTACGACTATGGGCGACAGGATCTAATATTTAACCTAGTCTAAAAAAATTAAACATATATACATAAAAAATTTATCATCTTAACGGGTGCCATACCACCCCTTCTTAAAGTGTGGATCCACCCCTGGTTGTATCATCTTAATCTGGATACTCCGTCTATTTCTTTCGTACAATGAGCGACAACAAATTTTAGATCTTAATTTGCTGATTACCAAGACAACGTTTCTTCGCTCGCTATCCCTGATTGTGGTTAATTTTCAGTCAACATGGTTTCTCTAAACCTAAAGTGTATATTGTCTGAAAGCATGTTCATCATATACATGTGAGTTGTGACATTGTCACCCAAAAAAGAAGAAGAAGAAAAGGAGAAAAAGAAGAAAACGAAGGAGGAGGAGGAGGAGGAGGCCTGGAATTGTTTAAAAAGTGAGTACAAGTTAAATTTTAAAAAAAAAGTAGGTATAGGTTAAATGGGGGCGACCAAATAGAGTGCCCCGTGAAATTTTTACCTCCAATAGCATTAAAAATAACACGGGCTAGGCAGTTTTCGGACTGGTCATTCAAAAATAGCCAGCGTTTGCAAAGCCATTGAAAACTAGCCACTATTTTGCTGCAACACGGAAGGTTCCAGCATAATATACTGGAGATCGGTGCACATGTGTATGAACTTTCAGCAAATTATACTGGAACTCCAACACGCGAAAAATTCCAGCATAATATACTGAAAATTGGAGCACCTGTGTATGAACTACCAGCAGATTATGCTGGACCAGTATATTATACTGGAACTCCAGTATATTGTGCTGGAATTCCAGTATATTGTGCTGGAGTATTTTTCTGATTTTGAATTGTGTTTTCGTTCAAATTTATCTTTACATGAAAAATGGCTAAATTTTAATTACTTATAAAATTGTGATTATTTTTGAATAACCACTAGTAAATCTGATTACTTTTGAATTTCTCCCCCAATAGTCTAGTCAACGAGGTCCAGGGACACAGCCCGATAATTACAGGAAAAAATAGATAGAGTAACGATGACACCACGATCTGAATGTGGTTGCCCCACCTCAATTGGAATCTCTAAACGCCTCAAATGAAATCAAGGATGCTCATCAACTATGCTAGAAGTAGAATATGGACGAGGCAGAAACAACAACAAAGGTGAGCCTAGGCCCAACCCCTCTAATTTCATACCCCGTGGAGCAAGTCTCTAAAAATACCATGCATGTTATGAACAAGGGATAACATATATTATAAATGTGATACATATATAAATGGAAATTAAACCAATAGATATACATGTAATCACTAATAAATATCATCTCAATGTATCACATATGCATATCAAAAGGCCATTCATATGATACACCCTTACATGTGTTGAACTATGCTTTTCACTTCTTTGCTATAAACTCTTGTGATTTGTATTAAACCTTAATGCACTATAGTATAACAATGAAGTCATGTGGCCAAATACAAAACTACTTTAGCTACTTGCTTACGAATTGAGCAACTCTTCTCATACTTCTTCAATTAACTAAAAGTTAGGGCAACTGCTCCACGCAGGGTTGCCTCATTTGTTCGTACTTAATAGAGGTCTGAATCTTAATCATTCAGATCTCATACATTAAGTGTGTTTGTTTTTAAAGTCTGAATCTTAATTATTCAGATCTCAATCGCTAAGCGAGTTTGTTTTTTTACTTCACAACCATTTAATGCGTATGTATCATTAAGATCTATAACAAGACTTAATTTCATTAAGATACTATCATCCATATTTATTATTAACTGCCGCCACCACCTACCATTATCAACTATCACTATGCCACCCACCACCACCATACTCAACCGCCACCACCATCATCCTCAATCATAGCCGCCACCATTGACGATTACCATCACCCATCATCCCCATCATTCCTACCACCATCATTCTCAACGATAACCAACACTCGTCTACCTCAACTACCACAACTAACCACCCCATCACCATCAACAACAATAGCTGGCACTGTTTCACGCACTAGCAGGAAATATACACCCCGAACTGTGATAGATATTATCTATAACCCTTCGAGACTCATTTGCACATAACCAAGCTATCATAACCAAACCCCTCTAACTCCACTCAGCCACGTAGGCCGCCATAACCCAAGAGCAGTGCCACGAAACACCAGTAGAGACTAACTACGTCATAAGTACCTAAAAAATCGATCATACCCATTACTATGCTAATCCAACTTACTACCAAGTTGTTCTATTTCTCCTAGTCCTTTTCAAATTGCCTTCAAATTGATACTTCTCCTTGATAGAACACCACGATCCCTAACCAAAATTCATCACACAAGAGACCCTAGTATAAAACCACAACACCCTAAGGCCCATAAGTCGCTGGCTTCCCTCTTAAGCACCCGAAGCACCACAACCGAGACACCCACTCTAAAGAGACCTTATGTGAACCTAAAACTATTTTTGTCATGTCCCAAACCTGGGGAGGCGTGGCTGGCACCTGATGCTGTGCTGGCCAGAGCGAACCACTCTGTAACTCATGACCATTCGACCAAAACTAGAACATACATAGGTCGAGTTGGCTGAACTCATTCCTTTTGTAACTATCATGGGCCAACATGGCCACAACCCATAATGTATAAATAAAAGTGGGAAAACACTGTATCACTGAACTATTTTTCTTAAAACATGAATACATATGGGCCGTCAAGGCCTCTAACATATTGTACAAAATGAACCTCTGTCTACAAAGCCTCTAAGATTATTTGGCATCCAATGGAACAGGGTACCGGCCTACCCATATTTTTTTAGCAAAACTCTGACACGATGACTCATAGACTCGGCTGTACTCCGAATGAAGTGGAGTCTTACCGATCATTTGCTGAATGCCAATCTCATCTACTATGAGGGATCGTCAAACTGATTATCTATACCTGCAGGCATGAACGCAACATCCCCAATAAACGGATGTCAGTACGAACAATGTACTGCGTATGTAAGGTAGAACTGAAATATAACAATAAGTCCACATTACTTTAAGGACATATAAGATTAACCTGAATCTCTAAAGTGCCACCGTATATGCATACTTATTATATTTATATATGACACTTCTCTTTGAGACTTTCTATTATCCATATCGTATGATGCATGACTGCTAAACTGATCAATGATAACTGCCTGTCGATGTAACGACCCGGCCGGTCGTTCCGAGAGTTTAGCCCCGTTTCCTCTATTCTGCTTCATTTGTGTGGTTCAGCTCTTGGGTGTTTTGTTGGGTTGGTTGGCTCAGGTTCAGAGTGGTCGTGGTGAGAATTGAGACACTTAGTCTCTTAAATTGGCCTAATAGTTGAAAAAGTCAACTGAGAGTTGACTTATTGATAAACGACCTCGGAATGTATATTTTATGGCTCAGATAGCTTCGTTAGGTGACTTGAGACTTAGGAGTGTGTTCAGAATGTGGTTCTGATGTCCGGTGTAGAATTAGGCTTGAATTGGCGAAAGTTAGTTTTTGGCGATTTCCGATCGGTAGTGGAAAATAGGCTATAGGGGTCGGAAGGGAATTCTAGAAGTTTGACCAGGTTTGTAGTGTCATTTTGGATGTGTGCGCAAATTTTCAGGTCATTCGGACGTGTTTTGGTTGATTTCGGCATCATTGGCGAAATTTAGAAGTTTCAAAGTTCATAGGCTTGAATCCGAGGTGAATTTGATGTTTTTGCGTTGTTTTTGGTGTTTCGAAGGTTCGACTAAGTTTGAATAAGGTTATAGGATGTGTTGGTATGATTGGTTGAGGTCCTGAGGGCCTCAGGTGAATTTCGGGTGGTTAACGGATCGAATTATGGATATTTCAAATACCTGTTTTGCTGCAGGTATTTTTTTTCTTCGCGATCGCGTAGAACAATCCACGATCGCGTAGAACGGTCCACGATCGCGTAGGCCAAGTTGGGCCGGGGTGAAAAATTTCTCTATGCGATCGCATAGGTCAGGTCCCGATCGCGTGGGTGTGTAATATTGTGCTACACGAACGCGTGGCCAGGGTCGTGTCCGCGTAGAGGAGAGTGAGCTAGTGAGGAGTGGAAGGTTTTTTTCAGCGCGGTCGCGTGGAGAGAGACGCGATCGCGTGAGTTGTGAAGGCAAATCTTCGCGATCGCATGGGCTATTCAGTGATCGCGTAGGTTTAATTGTGGGGCTGACTTTTCTGTGCTTCGCGATTGCGTGGCTCGTGCCGCGATCGCGGTTAAGGAATTAGGCCTGGGCAGTGTGCTTTAAAAAGCCATATCCGCGAGTTTTAGTCCACTTTTCACAATTGTTGGACGGAATTGGAGCTTTTGAGAGACATTAAAGAGGGAATCAAAGGGGAAACACTTGGAGGTAAGATTTTTGACTTCATAACTCGATTCTATGTTGTTTTCTAAGTAATTAAACCTGAAATTAGTTGGGTTTAAACCCAAAATTGGGGAAGTTAGGTCATGAGAAATTTGGACTTTAATTGAGAAATTGAAGGGGCTATTGTGGTCCGATTTCGATGTTCTTGGTATGTATAGACTCGGGAAAGGATGAGAATATTGTGATACGATTTTTATAGAACTCCGAGACGTGGTCCTGGGGTCGGGTTTGGCCAATTTCGGGAATTTTGGTTAAAATTTATAGTTTTCGAGTGGGCTTTCTTCCTTTAGCGTATATTGATGATATTAATCTAGTTTGGATAGATT
This sequence comes from Nicotiana knightiana, assembly GCA_005239525.1. Classification (NCBI taxonomy): domain Eukaryota; kingdom Viridiplantae; phylum Streptophyta; class Magnoliopsida; order Solanales; family Solanaceae; genus Nicotiana; species Nicotiana knightiana. Next base: position 24,694 of record ML439162.1, read on the forward strand.
CGGAGCAATCGGGAGCCGATTCGAGAGGAAAGACCATCGCGGATTAGTATTTGGGCCGGTTTGAGGTAAATAATGACTGTAGATCTTGTCTTGAGGATATGAAACCCTGGACTTTGTATTTTCTCACTATTTTGGACTGGCGCATATGCCGGATGTTGAGTGTGTGGCATGCACTGATTTTGGATTTGGACTTGGTCCTTCCCGTGGCAACTATTGAGTTGCGTATTTACTTTTAAATCATATGTTAAATCGTGTTTTAAGACTATTGTTATATTTGGGCTGTAAGCCATGTTTGGGGCCTTGTGCCGACTTGTTTAGACCCCTTGGGGGCTTTTACTGTTATTTCCTCACTGTGTTGACTTATGATTTACACTCAGTCATATTATGTTTAACTGATTTTGAAACTCAGCCTTATTTACACTATTTTGAGATATAAAATGATGTTTTGGGTCGAGTACCCCGTTGTACTGATAGCCCGAGTGGCTTTTGAGAGTTTCTGACTGGTTAAGGCCGAGGGCCTGATTGTGAGGATATGATATGCCACGAGGTAGCTTGATATTAGCGCTTGGGCTGAAAGAGCCCCTCCGGAGTCTGTACACACCCCCAGTGAGCGCAGGTACCTACTGAGTGCGAGTGTCGAGTGATTGGGAAGTATGAGTGACTGTGAGGTTGCTCGATGGGCTGATTATGAGTGATTGCGAAGTTGCCCGAGGGGCTGATTATGAGTGATTGTGAAGTTTCCCGAGGGGCTGATTATGAGTGACTGTGAGGTATGACCGAGGGGATGATTCTGAGTGATGTTATGCCCCGAGGGGCAGTTTTTGATTCATGTTTTGCCCGAGAGGCTACTTATGATTCATTTCATTTTTACACTAAACTTCTTGGACATTTTTCTGAAATTGTTGGAAATTACACTTTTCAAAGGATTTTTACTGAAATTGGATTTTTAAGCGTGATGATTTAACGTATACATTGTTGGAAAGAAAGACTATGCTTATTGTAAAATGATGATTTGACTTTATGTGTGTCTTACTACTCAGGCCTGATTTATTTTCATTACTACTGAGTTGGCGTACTCACATTACTCCCTACATCTTGTGTGCAGATCCAGATGCTAGGGAAGAGTGAGCTGTGTATCTGTTCCAGGGACTTCTCGGAGATTTTGCGAGATAGCTGCACGCGTCCGCAGCCCTGCTCTCTCCTGCTTACTATTATAAAGTTTATTTTCCAGAGTTGTATATTTTCTGTAGATTCTCATGACCAGTGACTCCGGGATCTGGGGGTTGTATTTAATATTTGGTGTAGCTTTATCTGTTTTAAAATGACTAAAAGAAACCTTTATGGATTATCAGTTTAGTAATGATAATAATGAAAGATTCTTTACGTTTGAGTGTTATTTTGGCTGGCCTAGTTCCACGATAGGCGCCATCACGACTAGTTTATATTTGGGTCGTGACAAGTTGGTATCAGAGCCTAGGTTACATAGGACACACCGGTCATGAGCAGGTTTAGTAGAGTCTTGCGGATCGGTCCGGAGACGTCTGTACTTATCTTCGAGAGGTTGCAGAACCTTTAGGAAAAAATCTCACATTCTTGAACTCTTGTCGTGCGAATACAATTATTCAGCCAAAAGCGTAACTCTTGGAATTCCTTTCATGTATCGAATACGCACATGAGCTCTCGGTACCAGCGATGCATCGACCGCTTGTGATTTCCATGGATAGGTGCGAGAGGCAATTTTGGCATGCTGATAATGGGTCAGTCTGGAGGACTTGAGGCCGGATTTTATTCTGTGGTTTGAGTGCTAAGATTTCGATTGTGTGAGCCGTGCATTTGGGACTTATATGTCCGTTTGTGTCCTTATCAGTGGGGGTTTTGTGACTGGATGACTATGTGGAGAGTGTGATTCGATGGTGAAGTGTGTTCAAATTGTTTGATTACGACAAAAGGGTTGGCTGGAAATGTGGAAAGAACTATTGAGTGTTTGATTTCTGTCTCGAGTTGGCATATGGCTTCGATTTGTGAGTGTATTGGAAGAAATCTCATGTTGTTTAGTTGTGGAGTGAAGCGAATCTTTATGTTGTGTTATGAGTTCATGGTGATGTCTTTTGGGCTGGCCAATGCCCCAGTAGCGTTTATGTATTTGATTGACAATGTATTCCAGTTGTATTTATGCTCATTCATTATTGTATTAAATGATAGCATCCTGGCGTACTCACGAAGCCAGGAGGAGCATACTCAGCATTTGCGGATGGTATTATAGAGATTGATGGAGGAGAAGCATGAAAAGTTCTCCAAGTGTGAATTTTTGGCTCAGTTCAGTAGCCTTCTTGGGGCACGTGGTGTCCAGTGAGGGTATTCAGGTGGTCAGACGGGTATGGAGAGAGCTTCCATAAGCTCAAGATTTTTTTGACCACCGCTCCAGTGTTAGTTCTTCCATCAGCTTCAGGTTCTTATACCGCTTATTGTGATGTCTCGAGGGTAGGCATTGGTTTGTTCTAATGTAGGAGGGTAAAGCAATTGCGTAATGGCTATGATCTTTGGAAGTGTATAGAGAGATATCAGTTTGAGGCTAAGCAGGCAGGGGTATCTCCTGCGGGTTTTCCTGAGGTGTGTGATCCTTATGTTGTTATGTAGTAAGTTTTCATCAACAATTAAATGATATATGTTACAATTTAAGCTAGATCGCTTGCGGGAGTTGGCATTTACTGTTGGAATGGTGAATGCGAGGTTGGAGATGATCTGGGATATTAAATGGTTTGAGTTATATATGAGCTTATGAAGGATTTAGCTGAATCTCACTGTGGTATGGCGACGCTGTTAGCATATGGTCATTATGAGTTACTATTTGTTTTGATCTATGGCTTTGAGCCAAGTGGGGGAGTCTGCTAATGATAAGTTGGTTGCACGATTATGTGATGTGTTGGGTTCGGTTCGAGGTATACTGGTGAATCAGTTATGACCTGCAGGGGTTGAGATCGAGAATGACTTGAATAAAGGAAATTTTGGATAGGGGTTGTGTTATGATTTATGGGTGTATAAGAATCATGGAATGCCTTGAGTTGTTATTGGTGAAGGATTTAATGTGCATGGGCCAGAATTTATTTGGTTACATTAAGGTGGGGTTACTTCCTGGGGTGTTGGAGTGCTAATGGAGCACATGTCGTTCAGTCCGTTTGATCAGTCTAATTGAGGTTTGAGTAGAGTGGATGACTCTTGAGAATGGTTCTGACGGATTCAAGGTTAAATATAGCAATTGGGAATCTTCAAGGTGTGTTTTGGGCTAGAACTGAGATTTACGTTGGAGGGTGTCACGACTTGTGGCATTTCTACATTATCATGGATTATACATATCAGTATCAGGAAGGTGAAAGTAATGGCTTTAGATTCGCAGGAAGTCTCTTCAGGGTAAGTATTTTGAATGTGGTACTTTTGGGGATATTTGAGAGAGTATTAAGCGGCTTATGAGCCTCAGACGATATGGTTTTATGCTTGGGTCTCGTGTGGTGAGTCTGGATTGAGAATTGCTGTATTATGGCAAAGAGAAGTACCAATTCGCAGGTAAGTCAGAAGGAACTTGGATAAATAGGACAACTTGGTAGTAGGTCGGATCGGCATGGTAAAGGATACAATTAATTCTTTGGGTGTTCATGAGGTATGAGTTTTTACAAGTGTTTCTTAGCAATGCTCTTGGGTTTTGATGACCTCCGTAGCTTGGTTGAGTTAGAAGGATTCAGTCTTGATGGTTTGATGTTGTACAAATGAGATTCGGATAGTTCCTGATGGTTTCTATCATGATTAGAGATGCATATTTTCTACTGGCATGAGGTGCAGGTGATGTATAGTGATTTTTCTTCTAAATGGGACCAAATGGAAAGTTCTTGGCTAGTTGGGTACGTAGTTGCTTGTGGATCTGAATGGATCATGAATTTCTCATATTTATCATAGGATGGCATGACGTATGTTGTATGTTGTGTAGAGTTGAGATTTGCATATTTGAGGTCATAGTTCAGTTCTGGGAGGAAGGTCAAAAAAATTCTTAGGCAGCATTGGCAGTTTCAGATGACTAGGTAGATGGTATCACCAATTGGGTGGCTTGATGAGGGTATACATTTCAGAAAGTTCAATGTGTGGAGTTAAGGGTGCTTCATCCGTATTGCGACGCTCTCTTGTTGGATCGACTGCTAATATTCAAGGTTGCTTGGTAACACGGAAGAATTATAAGGGTATCCCTCATAGAATGATTGAGTATGAGGGATGTGTTATGTATTTGAGCGGTGAAGTTGAGATCAAATATAGTAACTGGTGTGCTTCATGACTTCGAGATTGAGAGTTCTCATAAACAGGTTATTTTGTGGTAGTGAACTGTGAAGATGCGAGCAAAGCTAGTCAGATGTTAGTATGTACCATGATTCAGTCATTGTGAACTTTTCGGTGAGTTATCTATCTGTTGTGGGTGACCAGAGTTGATTTAAGGTTATTGGTAGGCCCAGTATGGGTGTGTGTTCTGCATTGGGCCGGAATTGTTGACCTCGAATTGCTATTGTTGAGGGATGTACCATTCAATTGTCATTGAGTTTATTCATATTCTGGAGTGATCAAGGGGTTACCCTTCAATGTTGCGAGGGGTGGTGATTGTCGGTTATAGGCACATATGGTGCGGTTCTAATTGGTCTCTATAGCTAGATTTGAGTAAGGTAAGTAATTGGGTATCGCAGGATTGAGACGTATTGGTTATGTTCTTTAGGGTTCGTGTGGCATGGTATCACCCGATTCCCCGTGGTTAGGGCAACGCACTTTGAGTACTTGATGTCGAATTGTGCATGGTTATTGATTTTGAGCAAGGTGACTCGAAGTATTTCATGTGGATCAGCGTGTGGATGGGATCACGCATTGTAGCGGAGTTATGTGGAGGTATGATCCTTGGTGTCAGATTCATGTATTTTAATTTTTCGATGAGTGTCAGGCTCTTAGCATGGTGTTGTGACGGTAATTGTTAATGGCGGGAAGGTCCTCTTGTGTGAATATTTTATATAATTTGATTACATTGGGATGTTTCTATTGAGTGCACGAGTTGCACATGTTATGGATTTGAATTATATTGATGTGTCATGTCATCAGAGTGGTCGTGTTGGATGAGAAGAGGTCATTGGACCTAGAATGGATACTGTCAGAATTGACTACAACATAGTTGGAAGGATAAATATCGGGAGTCGGCTTAGAAATCTGCTATAATTTCTATTTGGGAAGGGGGAGCTTCATGTCTGACTGATCGGACGAATGGTTGCTAGTTTCTACGTGTTTCTTTCATCATCGGCATATATGAAAGTGTTAGAGCGAGGCATTTCTTGATAAGGGGTTATGTACCGGTATTGGGTTGTTTTGAGCAGCTATTGTGATTAGGATTATCGCCATGAGTGTTTGAGTCATGCCGTATATTATGTGATTGCATCTTGGGTTACAGATATGGCTCGATACAATGTGTTCAGACTTATTCAGTTTATAGTTGTGGAATTTTGAACTTGTAAATTATTTCAGAAGTGGAAATTTGGTTCTAAGATTTATATTGCAGGATGAATTTCGAAATTTCAACGGTGTTGTGCTATCGGACCTATATGGGATAGGGTGACGTGGGATCACCCCCGGGTATGTGCATGGTGAGGTTACGCGGCAGTTTGATGGTGTTGGAGAACAACTCTTGGCACGTTCGAGGACGAACGCATGTTTAAGTGTGGGAGGATGTAACGACCCGGCCGGCCGTTCCGAGAGTTTAGCCCCGTTTCCCCTATTCTGCTTCATTTGTGTTGTTCAGCTCTTGGGTGTTTTGTTGGGTTGGTTGGCTCGGGTTCGGAGTGGTCGTGGTGAAAATTGAGACACTTTGTCTCTTAAATTGGCCTAATAGTTGAAAAACTCAACGGAGAGTTGAATTATTGGTAAACGACCTGGGAATGTAGATTTTATGGCTCGGATAGCTTCGTTAGGTGATTTGGGACTTAGGAGTGTGTCCGGAATGTGGTTTTGATGTCCGTATAGAATTAGGCTTGAATTGGCGAAAGTTATTTTTGGCGATTTTCGGTCGGTAGTGGAAAATAGGTTGTAGGGGTCGGAATGGAATTCCGAAAGTTTGAGTAGGTTCATAGTGTCATTTTGGACGTGTGCGCAAATGTTCAGGTCATTCGGACATGTTTTGGTCGGTTTCGGCATCATCGACGAAATTTAAAAGTTTCAAAGTTCATAGGCTTGAATCCGAGGTGAATTTGATTTTTTTGCGTTGTTTTAAGTGTTTCGAAGGCTCGACTAAGTTTGAAATAAGGTTATGGGATGTGTTGGTATGATTGGTTAAGGTCCCGAGGGCCTCGGGTGAATTTCGGGTGGTTAACGGATCGATTAATGGATTTTTGAGATAGTTGTTTTGCTGGTTTTTGCTGCAGGTATTTTTGTTCTTCGCGATCGCGTAGAACGGTCCGCGATCGCATAGGCCAAGTTGAGCAGGGGTAAAAAATTTCTCTATACGATCGTAGAGGTCAGGTTGCGATCGCATGGGTGTGTAATATTGTACTACGTGAACGCGTGGCCAGGGTCGCGTGCGTAGAGGAGAGTGAACTGGTGGGGAGGGGAAGGTTTTGTTCAGCGCGGTCGCGTGGAGAGAGACACGATCGTGTGAGTTGCGAAGGCAAAGCTTCGCGATCACGTGTGCTATTCGGCGATCGCATAGGGTAAATTGTGGGGCTGACTTTTCTGTGCTTCTCGATCACGTGGCTCATGCCGCGATCGCGATTAAGGAATTAGGCCTGGGCAGTGTGCTTTAATAAGCCATATCCGTGAGTTTTATTCCACTTTTCACAATTGTTGGACGGAATTGGAGCTTTTGAGAGAGATTGAAGAGGGAATCAAAGGGAAAACACTTGGAGGTAAGATTTTTGACTTCATAACTCGATTCTATGTTGTTTTCTAAGTAATTAAACCTGAAATTAGTTGGGTTTAAACCCAAAATTGGGGAAGTTAGGGCATGAGAAATTGGTACTTTAATTGAGAAATTGAAGGGGCTATTGTGGTCCGATCTGGATGTTCTTTGTATGTATAGACTCAGGAAAGGATAAGGATTATTGTGATGCGATTTTTATAGAACTTCGAGACGTGGTCCCGGGGTCGGGTTTGGCCAATTTCGGGAATTTTGGTTAAAATTTATAGTTTTCGACTGGGCTTTGTTCCTTTAGCGTATATTGATGATATTAATCTGGTTTGGATAGATTTGGAGAAATCGGGAGCCGATTCGAGAGGAAAGACCATCGCGGATTAGTATTTGGGCCGGTTATAGGTAAATAATGACTGTAGATCTTGTCCTGAGGATATGAAACCCTGGACTTTGTATTTTCTCACTATTTTGGACTGGCGCACATGCCGGATGACGAGTGTGTGGCGTGCACTGATTTTGGATTTGTACTTGGTCCTTCCCGTGGCAACTATTGAGTTGCGTATTTACTTTTAAATCATATGTTAAATCGTGTTTTAAGACTATTGTTATATTTGGGTATTAAGCCATGTTTGGGGCCTTGTGCCGACTTGTTTAGACCCCTTGGGGGCTTTTACTGTTATTTCTTCACTGTGTTGACTTATGATTTACACTGTCATATTATGTTTAACTGATTTTGAAACTCAGCTTCATTTACACTATTTTGAGATATAAAATGATGTTTTGGGTCGAGTTCCCCGTTTTACTGATAGCCCGAGTGGCTTTTGAGAGTTTCTAACTGAGTAAGGCCGAGGGCCTGATTGTGAGGATATGATATGTCACGAAGTGGCTTGATATTAGTGCTTGGGCTGAAGGAGCCCCTCCGGAGTCTGTACACACCCCTAGTGAGAGCAGGTACCTACTGAATGCGAGTGCTGAGTGACGAGTGACGAGTGATTGGGAGGCATGAGTGACTGTGAGGTTGCCCGAGGGGTTGATTATGAGTGACTGTGAGGTTGCCCGAGAGGCTGATTATGAGTGACTGTGATGTATGCCCGAGGGGCTGATTCTGAGTTATGTTACGCCGCGGGGGCAGTTTCTGATTCATGTTTTGCCCGAGAGGCTACTTATGATTCATTTCATTTTTACACTAAACTTCTTGGATATTTTTCTGAAATTGTTGAAAATTACAATTTTCAAAGGATTTTTATTGAAATTAGCTTTTTAAGCGTGATGATTTAACGTATACACTGTTGGAAAGAAATATTGTGCTTATTGTGATATGATGATTTGACTTTGTGTGTTCCTTACTGCTCATACTTGATTTATTCCATTACTACTGAGTTGGCGTACTCACATTACTCCCTGCACCTTGTGTGCCGATCCATGTACTAGGGCAGACTGAGTTGTGTATATGTTCCAGAGACTTCTCAGAGATTTTGCGAGGTAGCTGCACGTGTGCGCAGCCTTGCTCTCTCCTTCTTACTATTATAGAGTTTATTTTCCAGAGTTGTATATTTTCTATAGATGCTCATGACCGGTGACTCCGGGATCTGGGGGTTGTATTTAATATTTTGTGTAGCTTTATCTGTTTTAAAATCACTAAATGAAACCTTTATGGATTATCAGTTTAGTAATGATAATAATTAAATATTCTTTACGTTTAAGCGTTGTTTTGGCTGGCCTAGTTCCACGATAGGCGCCATCACGACTAGTTTAGATTTGGGATCGTGACAACCAACCGTAGCGTGGTGGTAAATGCATGACTGTCCGACTGGCCGTAGCGCGGTGGTAAATGCATAACTGCACGACCGTTCGTATCTCGGTGGTTCATATGTAACTGCCCAACCGGTCGTAGCTCGGTAGTAAATGCATGACTACCCGATCGGCCGTAGCTCGGTGGTAAATATATAATTGCCCAACCAGACGTAGCTTGATGATAAATGCATGACTGCCCGATCGGCCGTAGCACGGTGGTAAATGAATATGCATGTCTACCTAACTGGCAGTAAATAATGATACATAACTGCCCAACCTATGGTAATTGTCCGACCGGCCATAGCACGGTGGTAAATGCATGAAGATGCATCTATCACTATATTATAAACATTAACATCTCTATCATATACCTCAATAGGGACTTACGGACATACTAAGACATGCTTGAGTATCACTTTACATGAATGAATAACATAGACATCCTTAACTGCTAAGAGTAGAACCACTTATGGAACTACGTTTACGTATCGTTACGTGGATCATGCCAAAAGAAAGAAGGAATAGCCTTAACATATCTGGAGTAGGGAAAATTCGTATGATATTCTTGGAAGAGGTTGCACCGTACTCTTTTAGAATCACAAAATCTAATGTTTCTTAAGATGCTATGAAATCTTTGTTGAATTGCTTTATCCATGAATTGCTTAAATTTCTTGAAATTGCTTAGAATTGCATGAATTGGTTGAATTGCAAAATCTACTGTACTTTAGAGAGTCTGTTGTTTGAAAGATATGTATCTCTTAAATGATAAAAGATATGTAGATCTTTGAATTTACAAGGCTTATGTTATGACTAAAGACTAAGCCTCATATTAATAAATATGTCACCTATCCACTCAATTGTAAGATTCACAATTTGGACATGGCCTTGCTGGCACGTGACATCTTTGGTCTTTATCCAAAAGATCTTAATTAACTACTAATTAATAATTAACTTTGTTAATTTTTTCATTAACCAATTACCCACATAATCAAGAATTGTCTCAAATTCCTTAAAATACGACTTGCTTTTAACACACCTCACTATCATGGTCATGTTGTACCTTGTATGGAACTAGTTCATAAATATCGGGTATTTTAGCTCGGACCGTATTTTATCCCCAAATGTCAAACTTCGACCAACCTCATTTTCTTCTACTCGTTTACCCTTTCACCTTCACGACTTTACTTGTCACTTGTTATAAATATCATAAATACTTATAATCTCAAAAAAATAGTCTTATTTTCATCTTAAAGTACTACTATTAAAGTATTAAAATATTAATAAAGCATGGTACCATATAAAATCAATACATACACTATTATTTCATTAAAACATCTATGCAAAAATACATATATTTTCTCAACTTTTAATTTTGCTAATCTCGTATAAAGAGTAAAAATTTTCGTACGCTTAATTCTAAAAATGGTAAAAACATAACCTTCTTTTGTGAGAAAATAACTTCTATATATATATATATTTTTTTTTTTTCTTTACAATAAAGAAAATCTTATTTATAAACTTTCTCATATTATGTGCATAATTTATCATATCTGAAAATAGTAATAATGGTAACTATCCAAAATTATACTTACAAAACTTTTACTAAAATACTTCACTTAAAAGAAAATACCATACTAACATAATATCTAATGGTATCAAGATTGTAAACTTACAGGGTCTCATAATAATAATAATGTCTTAAACACACTATAACCTCTTAATAGACATAATCCCTTCGAACTCATGTGGATCTACTACAACACATCCTCATGCTAAAGTACAGGATGTAATTGTTTCCTTCACCTTCTTGATACCAAAATGCATAATCCCCAATGATGTAAAAATGCCACAAGTCTCGACAACGTCCAATGTAACTCTCAGTTTCTAGCCATATACAAATCTTGAAAATTCCAAATCGCTACATTTAAATCTTGAATCCGTTAGACCATTCTCGAGAATCATCCACTCTCCTCAAATCTCAATTAAACCGACCAATCGACTGAACGACCTGTGCCCCATTAACATACTAACACCCAAGGGAGTAACCCACACTCCTAAGAAACCAAGCAAATTCCTAATCCATGCACACTACATCCTTCACGACTAACCACTCAATCATTCCATGGTTCCCATATACCCATAGAGTGTAATATAACCCGTATCCAGAATTTCCTTACTCGAGTCATCCTCAATCTCAACCCCTGCAGTCATAGTTGATTCACCAATATACCTCAAACCGAAAATCAATACAGCACATAATCATGAAATCAACTCGTCATTAGCAGACTCCCCCACTTGGATCAAAGCCATAGATCAAACACACAATAACTCATAATATCCATACTCTATTACTACCATAATACCATAGGGAGATTCAACTAAATCCTTCCTGAGCTCCTGTAATGCAAACCATCTAATACTTCAAATTATCTATAAATATCACAGTCACCCTTGTAGTAGTCAAGCCAACTTCCACAAGCGATCCAAACTCAATTGCAACATATACCATTCACTAGTAAAAGATAACTCTCTATAAAACATCATAGGGACCACACAACCTCAGGACACTTTGCGGAGGTAACCCACCTACTTTGCCTCAACTGACATCTCTCTATACTCTTCCACAATCATAACTATTACGCAATCACCTAATATTCCTGAGTCTGAACTCACAACACGACATGAAAGTCTTCTTCACTCCACAACCAAACAACATGAGAGGTCCTTCAACACACCATAACTCGAGGCCATACGCCAAACCAAGACATAAATCCAACACCCAATAGTCCTTGCTACATCTCAATTAAACTCTTCCCGTCACATTCGAACAATCTGAACACATCTCGCAGTCAAATCATACTCACCACATAGTCATCCAATACAAACCCCACTAATAGGAACACCAAACAGACATACAAGTCCCAAAAGCACGTGCTCATACAATCAAAATCTCCGTGCTCAGGCCACCGGCAAAATCCGGCCTCAAGTCCTCCAGACTGGCCCATCGTCAGCACACTGAAATCACATCTCGCACCTCATCCATGGAATCACAAGTCGTTGATGCACAACTGATACCGAGCGCACATGAATGTTTGGAAGGAATTCAAAGAGTTACACTTCAAGCTGAATCAATGTCGCACAACAAGGAAAGAAATATGGGAAGTATATCCTAAATGTCTTGTTGCCTCTCGAAGATAGTTATGGACGTCATCATACCGATCCGCAAGATACTACTAGACACTTGCTCATGACTTGTAGAACCTATAAACCTAGGGCTCTAATGCCAACCTATCACGACCCCAAATCCGCTAGTCATGATGGAACCTAACCCAAACCGCTAGGTACGCCAACTAATAACTGCCCAATTCCAATAATAGTAATAAGACAATCAAACAAAGGAATTATCTGAATCTTAAACCTTTCCCAAGGACTGGTAGTACGAATCATGAGCATCTAAGAATAGAATTTACAAAACTGAAATAAAATAATACATCATCTATTTAAAAATACATAAACAGAGTTTTAGAATTTAAGACTACCCCGAACAAAAGAAGCAGCTACCACCGGGACGCAAGTACCTCTTCAAATCCAGAAACCATCGAACACAGCAACAACAACAACCACCATCTGCACGCAATGTGTAGAAGTGTAGTATCAGTACAACCAACCCCATGTACTGAGTAATTAACAAACCTAACCTTAGGTTGAAAGTAGTGACGAGATGGAACATAGGTCGGGTCCAATACTAATAACCAACAATAATTTGTAATAATGTAACGAAATTAAATAAAGAAATAGCTCAGAGATAAAATGCTTAGCCTTTTCATAGTTTCCCAAAATAGTTCCGCTTTTCAAATATAACAGTAAAAATCCGAAGTCTTTTATCAAAAATTTCGCCAAAAATATGAGTAAGTTGAAAACTGTATTCTTCCTTGAAAAAGAACTGTAATTTTTCCCAAAAATTTTTCATCAGGTAAATGTTTCATTTTTAGATAGCTTGAGGAAAATACATCTCCATGCCTATATTCAATCATATGCATACTCTCAGAGTATCAATTCACCCAGTCCTCTCAGTTACTCAGTCCTCCCAGTCACTCAGTCCTTACATCCACTCAATCCTCACAGTCACTCAGTCCTCCCAATCACTCGTCACTCGGCACTCGTACTCAATAGGTACCTGCGGTCACTGGGGGTGTGTACAGACTCCGGAGGGGCTCCTTCATCCCAAGCGCTATAACAAGCCAATCATGGCATAAATCAGTAAAACATGCTGCATCGTGCAGCCCAATCCCGCATCCCGATCCCATAAACATCCTCACCATCAGACCCTCGGCCTCACTCAGTCATCAACCTCTCCAGTCTCTCGGGATCTCAATATCATGAAAATTAGACCAAATATAATGATGTGATGAATCAATAAATGGTAACAGAGACTGAGATATGACATGCATATGAGTGCATATGACTGAGTATATAATACAATGAAAGTAGATAGCTCAACAGTAGAAACGACCTCAGTGGGTCCCAATAGGATAAGCATGTAGCCTAGACATGGATTCTAACATGGATCACAACTCAAAAGCTCTAGTACATAGAGTTTTCATGGTTACAGATAAGTTCAGGTAACTACACGGTACCATATAAGTAATGGAGTCACAATTCACACGGTGCATGCCTACACGCTCGTCACCTAGCATGTGTGTCACCTCAACACCGATCACATAGCACATAATTCTTGGTTTCATACCCTCATCACTAAGTTTAGAAGAGTTACTTACCTCGAACGAGCCAATGCCAATGCTGATCAAGCCAAGCGATACTCCAAAGATGCCATCACGCGCGTTCCGACCTTCGAGCGGCTCAAAACTAACCAAAACAACTCAAATACATCAAACAAGGCTAAATGAACCAATCCCAATAAGAAAAGATTAATCTTGAATCAAAAACCCGAAATCAGCCAAAAATCCCAACCCGAGCCCGCACCTCGAAACCCGACAAAACTTGGCAAAACCGATAACCCATTCGATTATGAGTCCAACCATGCTAATTTCACTCAATTCCATCTCCAATTCGATGTTCAAAACTCTAAAAATTCATATTATGAAACTTTAGGCCAAAACCCCCAATTTCTCTTTAAGATTCAACAAGTAATTTCCAAAAATGAAGATAGATTCATGAAATGTAATCAAAATCGAGTTGAGAACACTTACCCCAATCCTTGTGATGAAGTTTTATCCAAAAATTGCCTCAATCTGAGTCCCTCATTTCAAAATATGAAGAAAGAACAAAACCCTCGATTTTATATCCTTTGCCCAGTGCTTCCGCACCTGCGACACATTAGCCGCCTCTGCAACGTCGCTTCTGCGACATAACCCCGGTTCTGCGGAATCAACTAAGGACTTGACCCTCGCACCTGCGAACATCATACCCGCTTTTGTTACCTCGCAGGTGCGAGCCACCATCCGCACCTATGAAAATCTCGCTCCTGTGCTCCTTTGCCCTGCACTTGCGCATCCGCATATGTGCCCAAACCTCCACTTCTGCGGTCTTCCTCACTCAGTACCATTTCCGCTCCTGCGACCGCTTTTTCTCTTCTGCGGCCACCACACCTGTGCAAACCAACCGCAGGTGCGGTCACACCAGAACCAGCAACTACCAGCCTTAGCCAAATCTCCAAAATGCTCCAAACCTCGCCCGAAACTCACCCGAGCCCCTGGGGACCCCATCCGAACATGCCAACAAGTCACATAACATAATGATCACGCTCAACTATGCCTTATAAAAGGACTAAGTAGTCGCTGCAAATATAACCCGATTCAAGTCCGGAGTCGAATCCCACAGGGAACTAACCTATTCACTACAACTTTTAATAATGCTAAAGACAAGCTCAGACAACTTTCGGGTGCAAGAATTCTTTATGATAAATAGTGGAATTTATTTAGCTAATGTAAAATGACAATAAAATTAACAATAATCAGGACTAAAATTGAAATCAAGGATAAAATGATCTAGGTCTATTGACTTCCCCAATTGCCGGATTAATTCTTAACTCTTTCGCTATAATCTCGCCGTAATACTATATGAGGATTATGAGTTTCAGGCTACCATAATTATCTCTCGATCAATTACGATAATTTACTAGAAGCATTCTCTCAAACTACTCTAGCTAACAATTTATGCAACTTAGAATTATCCTACCAAAGCTTTGTTATTTCTACACCCACTTTTAAATTCAAGTAATTAATCTCTCAAATTACCCAAAAGTGGTGTTTTTCAACAACAATCTAACCAAGTGTTCTTTCTCAAACAACACAAGGCAACTAGACACGATTAATCAAGGGCCCTTTCAATTAACGACAATATAAAACGTAGTTGAATAATAATAGAGCAAATACGGCTCGATTATCTCAAAGTAGAGTTAAAACTTCATCCAATAATTGGTTCCATAAACCCTATATTATATATTTAGCTACTCATACTAATAGAAAACAATTCACTAAAATAGTTCATAATCAACAAATAGAAATAAGAAGAAGAAGATGAAAACTCTTAGGAATTGATACGTCTTCTCTCTCTTGTTCTTGCCTCTAAAATCTTCTAAAACCAGCTATATCCAACTTCTTGGGCGAATTTAGGCTTCATATAGGTTTAGGTTAGTTGCCTAGGAAATTACATAATTGACCCTGCGTGTTTGGCTTCCGTCCGCGGCCATTTTGCTTGCTTTTCTCGCTCCTTTTCGACCAGGCTAACCTTCGATTAGCCTTCCACGCTTCATAATGACTCCAAAACACTCTTTAGCTCCCTCCTAACTCGGAGTGGCTCCTGCAAAACATCAATTTCCTAATTAGAGCATTTTGTTATCTTTTACATTCAAATATCAATAAAGTGCGGCTAAATTAGAGTGTAAATAGCGTATAAATTTCATAAATATAGGCTACTATCAACACCCCACACTTAAACCATTGCTCGTCCTCGAGCAATAAAACCACACTCCACAAAGGCCTAACTTCACTGAGTGACTTTCCTACTCGTCACACCAAGAATATTTCACAAAGAATGAGTACATTAGTGTAACATCTACACCTCAAGAGTTGAATCCCTCTAGCCACTCAATGTTCCTAATCGGCTTACTTACTCTAATTCAGAGGTCAAGACTTATCTCTCCTTCATGAATCAAGTGCCTACTCACAACAAAAGAGACTCATTCCACAATCAATAAAATTCACACACACTGAGACTTTTAAAAGTAATAGAACTCACTCACCCTCAGAAATGATATTCTTGTGCCACAGAAAATGCACTATAGGCTTGCCCGTAGTGTACTACTCTACTAATTGAGCTCACTCAGTCTAGGATCAAGTAGGACTTTATTTGGATGTAATGTAGGTTGCAGGTTGGGTAGGATATATTTGGATATAATAGTGATTACACCTTCCTAAGAACTTTAATACATTTATTTTACAGTCAAGTCCACACCTAAGTCAAACCAATATTTTCATATTTAACACCACATATACCACCCCACACATCTTTGAGCATAATCACTTTAAAAGCCACCAAAGAATTATTTCCAATCAACATGATACACTATTAACAATGTTCTTCTCTTTTTGTTTCACAAGTGGATTTTCCAACAAGATATACCTTTCTCCTTATTTCCTTAGTTCCACTCAAAAGCTCTACCAAATACCCCACACTTTATCCTTTGTAAATTCATAGTATTTCAAGTGCTTACGAGAGGTAAAGGGTTCAAAAAAATGGTTAATTCAAACAAGGGACATGACTTGTAATGTGGTTGCTAATGAAACAGGATTACAGGGTCAATGAGGTTAACTATGGTACATAGAAATTAGGTGGGTGGAGTATGTATATACATGGTTCAACAAAGAAATGCCTATATCACTTCCCAGACTAAATAAGACTACTATTTCACTTTGCAGACACAGGGGTTAAGTTCTAGGCGTTAAATGTCATGCACAGAATACAACAAGCCTCACACACACATGGCACATGACTCACTTCATATTGGTTCATCAGACACTTAGCTCAGAGTACTTTATCCAAATTAAGCACAAACAGTTTAAGGCATTCTTACAAGAGTCAACAATTGAGCCTAAGTGTCACACTAAGGTTCCCTCTATATTCAAGGCATTACGAAGTTAAGATATCATATTCTAATTCTGCCCATAGCCCATAAGCTCCTAAAATAAATAAAACTAACTACACCCACTTCAAATGAAATCCTTAAAAAAGAACCGTGGTTTAACGAAAAATCAAGGAGGGGTTGATACACTACTACCAAAAAAAAATATGGTTTTTTTTGTTCGACTTTAGTCCCTCAAGAAACCCGTCGAGTGATATCCATTGTCGGGACAAGCCGAATTTGATTTATATAAATAAACTACAAAACTATTCTATACACAACATACAACAAAGTACCCCCACCCCACACTTAAAAAGATGGCATGTCCCCATGTCATACAAAATAAAGTAAGGCTAGGAAAAGGAACTTCCCTGGTGGATCAATTTTAGTCGGAGACATTGCCGAGATCAGGGTGACACGCCCTCCCCAGCACACGTAGCTAGCCCATTATTTTCTTCTCAGACTTTGCATTTTGGGTGGCTAAGGCATCAACTCTAGTTCCCAACTCCGTGACGGAAGTGCGTAGTCCTGCCATGTCTTGTTCTAGGGCTGTCATTCTCGTGCTCCGTCTACCCTAGGATGGTCCCTCAGCTGCGACAACTTGTTCCTGTGGGGGTGAGGACGGCCCAATATTCTCCTGCTCATCATCGCCCTACTCCAGCATATCAGATTTGTCACTATGAATCGCTCCATGTGCCCCTGGGTCTCTCCCGATGGTCACTTTGTCTGCTCGAAACTTAGCTTCTTTCTTGACCTTGCCACCCGCATTTGGGTTCTCAGGCACCCTTGCTGTCCGACACAATCTTGTAACTAGAGAGGGAAAAAAATCCATACCTCTTCAATGGTGAACGGACGAACATTTCAGATTAGATAACCTTGGCCACATCAAAATCGTGTACATTCACGAAGCACCAGATCAAAGTAGCTCTCGGTCCATTAACCTCAATGGTGTTGTGGGGCGGCAGCAAGCGACTGTTAATGATGTGCAACCAGCACTTTCCTTCAAAAGTGAGCGAGGCAGAATGAAAGATCTTACCCGGCACCACCCACAAGACATCTTTGTCAGGTACACAGATAGTGCGGAAAAACCTGTTCCATGTGATGGGTTCTCTTTTGTAGGTATCATAGAAATCCTCCTCCCCATCGAAACTAGGCAAGCGATATACTCTCCGGATGGATTCTAAGGAGTCCTTCACCCTCGTGTTCCGCACAGTGCAAATTCTATCCTTATGTTCGGGGCAATTGGCATAAAATTTCCGGACAAGCATCAAGTTACCTTCTTCCGGTTCTCCGAAGAAGCTGTCTAACCCACGCCTGATCAGCTCCCGATACATATTAGGGCAGTCATCTTGGAGGGTTTCTCTATCAATTCCCCTTTTCGGAACAAGCTTCCTAGTAGTCATCAAACTGAACCAGTCCTGGGAAGCTCTGGAGACGAACGTAGTGCGCAAACGAAGCTGCACCGGTTGGTGCCCGTCCCCGAGATGAGCCTCCATGACCAATTGATGAGGATCCTATAGCGCGTCTCTTCCTTGAAGGTTTCATGGTACCTCCTACACAATAAGCAATACTATCAGTGGAGAGAGGAATATGTGACCCAATGGCGGCTACTCAGACTTCACTCACACAATTGGTCACAATTTATATTGAACACTCATTGAGGAAAATCAACAAACATGTAGTGTGCATATATTCCCTAAGCTACCCAAAGACCCAATTGGACTTCCATACCCCACAAACCCAACAATGTCTTCCCCCAAGTCAACCAAATCTAGTAACCTCACATACCACATATAAACCACAATCCAACTCCAAGATAAAAGACCCATTATTTTACTACCCTATACATACACTAGCAAAGAAAAACTTTAAGAGAAAATCACAAAAAAAAAACTGAAAATAAAAAAAGAAAAATTACTAAGAATGAGGAATAAAATCATGAACTTACCTGGAGATCTTGAGAAGAATGGAGGTTAGAGATTGGTCTAGTGGAGAAGAGAATGAAGGAGAAGAATCTTTTATTGAATGGGAAATATGGTGGAAAGGTGTGGGG
>ML439165.1:0-19240 GCA_005239525.1 Nicotiana knightiana
GCAACCCTGAGATTGGATGAGCTGATTGGAAACCTCACTGCCTATAAACTCAGAAGGCAGACAGTGAAGATGGATGGTCCAAATAAGGAGAGGAGTCTAGCATTAAGAATCACTGAGGGAGTAGATCTGGAGGAAGATGAGATGGCCATGATTACCAAAGAATTCAGAAACTTTCTCATGAGGAAGAAGGGCATCTCTAGAGGAGGAAACTACAACAAAGCAAAAGCTCCAAAAAGGCCAACCAATGAGGGATGCTACAAATGTGGTAAGATTGACCATCTCATCAAAAACTGTCCTCAGTGGGAAGTAGAATGGAAAAAGGAGAGATATGAAAGAAGGAACAGGAAGAAGGAACAGGTCCAACCCAAGAAAAACACAACAGATATGTGATGGTGCTAGTTGATGATTATTCAAGGTTCACTTGGACCTTATTCCTGGCATCTAAGGATGAAGCATTTGATATGTTCACCTCATTTGTCAAGAAAACTCAAAATCAATTAGGACATCAACTAGCATCAATAAGATCTGACCATGGTACTGAATTTGAGAATGCTAAGTTTGCTGTGTTCTGTGATGAACATGGTGTTAATCATAACTTTTCTAATCCTAGAACCCACAGCAAAATGGGGTTGTTGAAAGGAAAAACAGAACTCTTGAATACATGGCAAGAACCATGCTTCTATCTAGAAAACTACCTCACAGCTTCTGGGCTGAAGCAATAAACAATGCTTGTTACATAATCAATAGATGCATGACTAGGCTTCTGGTAGAGAAAACTCCCTATGAATTACTTAAAGGGAGAAATCCCAACATATCCCACCTTAGGGCTTTTGGATGCAAGTGTTTTGTGCATAATAATGGCAAAGATTCCCTAGGAAAATTTGACCCCAGAAGTGATGAGGGAGTATTCTTGGGATATTCATCACATAGAAAAGCTTACAAAGTATATAATAAAAGAACTATGTGTGTATAAGAAATGTACATGATGTTTTTATGAAACTAACACTCTTGCTGAGAGACAAGAACCAGAAGATGAGGAGTTTGGACTGGTGAGAAGCAGTGAAAACATTGAAGCAAACATGGAAGATGGAACAGGTGATGGACCAGGTTCAACTACCCCAAGCAACATGACAGGGGGAATTCAACATATGCAACTTGGCCTTGATCCTGCTCCACAGCAACAAGACACCATGGTTTTGTCTAGGAATGAACAGCTGGTACTCAAACCACACATATATCAGAGTTCTCACCCTCTTGAGAACATTATAACAGATTTGGCATCTGGAATCAAAACAAGATCATCCTTGAAAAATCTATGTGCATTTGATGCCTTTCTATCCATGATCGAACCAAAGAACATTGGGGAAGCCCTACAAGATGCTTGGGGAAATGCTATGCAAGAAGAGCTGAATCAATTTGAAAGAAGTCAAGTATGTCACTTGGTACCCAGGCCACTAGACAGATCAGTGATTGGCACCAAGTGGGTCTTCAGGAACAAGCTCGATGAGGATAGAACTGTTACAAGAAATAAGGCAAGACTAGTAGTTCAAGGGTATAGTCAAGAAGAAGGAATTGACTATGATGAGACCTTTTACCCTATGGCAAGACTAGAGGCAATCAGACTTCTTATAGCATTTGTTGCACACATGGAATTCACTCTTCATCATATGGATGTTAAGAGTGCCTTTCTCAGTGGTTATCTGAAGGAAGATGTATTTGTTAAGCAGCCTCCAGGTTTTGAAAGCAAGGAGTCACCTGACCACGTATATAAACTCGATAAGGCTTTGTATGGTCTCAAACAAGCACCAGAGCATGGTACGAACGATTATCAAAATTCCTGCTAGAACATGGGTACAAACGAGGCAAAATTGATAGTACCTTGTTCTTAAAGGAAAAGGGTAAGGATCTTCTGGTTGTGCAAATATATGTGGATGATATTATATTTGGGGCGACTTCTGAAAAATTGAGCAAGGAATTTTCTATCCTTATGGGGAGTGAGTTTGAGATGAGTATGACGGGTGAGCTAAAATTCTTCTTAGTCTTGCAAATCAAGCAAAACTCAAATGGAACGATGATCCATCAACAAAAGTATGTGAAAGAATTGCTCAAGAAATTTAAAATGGAAGACTCAAAGGAAATAGACACTCCCATAGCCACAACTACAAAATTGGATGTGGATGAACCCGGTTCATCCGTTGATCAGAAGCTATACAGAGGGATGATTGGGTCTCTATTATATCTCACTGCCAGCAGACCTGATATTGTGTTCAGCGTGGGACTGTGTGCTAGGTTTCAAGCAAATCCAAAGGAGTCCCACCTCACTGCAGTGAAGATAATTTTGAGATATTTGAAAGGCAGCACCGATTTGTGCCTTTGGTATCCTAAAGGTAGTAATTTCGACCTTGTAGGATATGCTGATGCTGATTATGCAGGTTTCCTGGTTAACAGGAAAAGTACTTCAGGTATGGCTCACTATCTGGGCTCATGACTTGTGTCTTGGGCTACCAAGAAACAAAATTTAGTAGCCTTGAATACTGCTGAGGCTGAATATGTGGCTGCAGCCTCTTGCTGTGCTCAGTTGCTATGGATCAAGCAACAACTCATGGACTTTGGTATAGATGTGGGATGCATTCCTATTTTCTGTGATAACACTAGTGCCATTAGTATGACGAAGAACCCGGTTCATCATAAGAGAACTAAGCACATAGATGTTAGGCACCATTTCCTGAGGGATAACTATGAAAAAGGAATGATCTCAATTGAATTTTGTGCTACTGATCAACAAATTGCAGATATCTTTACTAAAGCACTGAGTAGGGAGCATTTTGAGAGAAACATGCTTGAATTAGGGATGATTAAAATCACCTGATTGAAAAAAAATGAAAATTTTTTTTTGGCTAGAAACACTAACATAGATAATCAACCAGTCTAATCATTGCTCAGCATGATGACTTTACTGTCATACTCTCTTTCCATGTATTAATATGATTCCCTGGTTGCTAATGATGTTTTCCCTATCTTTTTAAATTGAGGCATTAAGGACTTTAACACGATGAATCTGGTTCATCTCTGCTGGTTTATCTGACTAACAAGGTACGTGCTCATATCCATACAATTATTGAACTAACTACAGTCACACATGAGCAGGATTCTATCTATATTTGGTTCATTTCAAATTCTTTGTACCAATCCCTAAATGAACCGTTCCAAGGAGTCCCATCAGTACTCAATTAGCCTAGATGTAGGGAACTCTTAACTGTCTAATCAATGACACTCCTACAACTATTAGACTCCGACTTGAATAAATATTCTGCCCGTTGTATAATTAATAGCCATATCTTATATAAGGGTCATCATTACTCTTTTCTTCATAAAGTAACCGTCGAGCCAAGTTCATCTCACTTTTCTCGAACCCAAAACTGATCACTTTTCTTTTCTTCCTAAACAACACTCATAATCATGTCTTCACCACCACCTGCTTCTTCTTCTTCATCTCCAAATCGTGATTATGATGGAGGTCTTTATGAATCAGATTCAAATTCTCCATCTGTATATAGTTCTTAATCTTCAGAAAGAACCTCAACCCCTGAAAACCCTCCTATTCCAGAACCCATATCTAATCCTAACCCAGCCCCCGGTGGTCGTCGTGTAAAGGTTCTTGCCAGAAAATCAGTTGCTTCTGGGTCCCGTGCAAGATTCTTGGAGGCAATTCTGCAGGCTGAAAAGGAAAATAATTCTGAATCATCAAGTGAATCGTTTAAATCAGCCAACGAGGATGAAGCACCTGGTTCATCAAACTCTGAACAAGGTAATCTTGATGTTATTTCTGAATTTGTTAATGCTGAGAGCAGGTTTGTTGTGGTTGGGTCGGTAGTTGATGTTGAAGTGCCGAGTACGCAAAGATAATTGGGAAAAGGTAAATTTCTTGAGGAAGAGGGATTTGGGGAAGATGGTACCACATTGTTTATCTGTGGTCCCATTCCTGAGAAGGTTGGAGAATATGTCATAGAGTTAGGGGGAAGTGTAGTCGAGGAAGCAGCGGCAGGTTTAGCAAGCTTGAAGAAAGGAGCAGATGAACCTATTTCATCTGGGACGAGACGTTGGCTGACAGGCTAAGGAAACTAGGGGAGTCCTATAACCCCAAGAAAAGGAGGACTCAGAAGTCCAAGAAGGCTACTAACCCAGTTCCTTCTAAGAAGAGGAAAGTTTCTGTAGCTCCTGAAGCTCTTGTTCCTAAGGTGCGTGCTACACGTAGTGCTATGAGAGAGGAAGAAGAAATGTTTGAGAAGGCTCTGCTAGAGAGCAAGAAAAAAAGAGCTGCAAAAGGGAAAGGATAAGTAGGAGAGCATGTGGAGACTGTTATGGTTGAAGAGGATATGATGGACCTGGTCGATCATTAGGAGCAGTGCTCCCGTTGTGGTTGAGGCACCAAAATCAAAAAGGGCAAAGGCTTCTTCAAAGAAGTCAGCTACAGTGTCTGCCACACCTTCAAGAACAGTTAAAAGAACCAGGTCCAAGGCTAGAAAAATGAAGGTCGTTGAGAAGATGATGATAAAAAGTGGAGTGGAGAAGATAAGGGGGAAGTTGGTGAGGTGACCGACAGAATCACCTTGTTTGGCAAAAGAACAATTCTGAAGGGAAAGTTGTTGAAGGATCTCGAGGAACCTGGGATGCGATACCTGCTGGACACACTGGATGTTCAGGGGTGGAAGAACATGGTCCTTCACATGGAAGGGAAGGTTGGCTAGAGCTGAACTGGTGGAGTTCATGGGTAATGCAGTGGTCAAGGATGGTAGGGTCCCTACCATAGTCAAAGGAATTCAAGTCTCATTTGATGTTAAAGAGCTGGGAGAAATCATGCACATTCCTGCTGAGGGCTGTGAAGATTACACTAGGCAAAGATGGCCTAGTTTGGATGGGATGGCCTCAGCAATCAACATTACCAGATTCTTCAGTGACAATGAAAGGGAAATTGAACCCAGGCCAGTCTAAAAAAGTTAAATGAAGACAGAACACAAGTTGCTCTTCGAGTTTATCATCAAGTTCTTGCTGCTAAGACAAGAAAGAAGGCACATAGCCAACTATATGGATTTAACCTTGATGGAGTGTTTGTATAGGGGAAAGTAGATCAACTGGCCAGCCTTCATTATCCAACTCTTGGACAGAGTTGTGAATGGAACAAAAGCACATGCAATCCCATATGGCTTTATACTGACAGTTGTGCTTGCTCATTTTGATGCTCCCGTGAAAAAGGCTGAGATGGCTACTGCCAAGGACTATTTTGGGAAGGATACTTTGCTGACTTGCGATTATACTGCCAATGTTCCAGCAGATGAACCTGGTTCATCTAGGAAGCAGCATGTCAACAGCAAAGTCAGAACTCTGGTGCAGGAAAGCGAGATCAAAGATATGGAGATCCTTCGTTTGAAATCTCGTTTGATTGAGGTTGAAGCTGAGCGGGATGCTCTCAGGGCTGAATTAGCAAAAGAGAAGGAAAAGAACGAGGGTGTTCTTAACCAGATGCTTTCTCTTCTACAAACCAAGACCACAACCTCCTCTGCNGAGGGCTGAATTAGCAAAAGATAAAGAAAAGAACGAAGGTATTCTTAACCAGATGCTTTATCTTCTACAAACCAAGACCACAACCTCTTCTGCACCTCCCCATCCTTAGGCTGTCTAGAGCTACCAAAACCCCTCTTTGACCAGTTATTCTGTTTCTGTTGTTTTTGTTCTGTCTTGCTCATGGTTATGGTTGTTTTCATTTTTTTTGTATGGTGTTTGATGTTCGTTCCTAATCAATGATTTTTTGTTGTTTTGTTATTGACTTGTCTCAATTTCTTAGATAGCTTACATTTATTGGTTTCTTATGATGATTAATCAGGTTTGCACCTGCAGTTGCCTCAATGGCCATGAGTAATATTATAACCTAATAATGAACCTGGTTTCTCTATGATGAATGCTTAAAAACATACAAAGTGATTGAAGTGTATACAGGGAGAAGCACAGAGTTTGTCATCATCAAAAAGGGGGAATTTGTTGACCCAAGTCCCTGCATAGTTTTGAAGATTGACAAATGGCTGACCAGTTGAACCAGGTCCATCAGAGCACACATACTTGACCTGACGCGTTGGCACATGAACCGTATATGCATAGAAGATGAATGCAATTGTGAAGTATTAATGAACAAGGAGAGTGTCTCCTAATACGAAAAGGTTGCAAATTGATAAGAGAATAGATGTTGAATTCAGCAAGGACAGTAACGAAGGAAGGTAATTGAGTTTAATACGAACTCTTTCTCCCAGGAAGAGTTGTACCAGAATTGAACGACAAACTCAACAACTGACTCTATAAATAATTGAAGTATTCTTGCTTGAATCAACAACGCACAAGTGCAGAAGTGAATCAAGATCTGAAAGCAAAATTCCTAGAGATTTTGTAAGCAAAATTACTGTGCGATGCAAAGGA
Organism: Nicotiana knightiana; assembly: GCA_005239525.1. NCBI lineage: Eukaryota > Viridiplantae > Streptophyta > Magnoliopsida > Solanales > Solanaceae > Nicotiana > Nicotiana knightiana. The sequence goes on from ML439165.1 coordinate 6,466, forward strand.
TACAGACCAGCTAGAAGAACCAGTTCCATATGTTTGTCATTGAGTCTAGTTGGTTGTAGTAGGCGATTTAATATTGTATCTTTTCAGCTTTCATAGAAGCAATTGTAATAGGTACACATTGTTAAAGTTAGAGTTAACTTGAAGCTTGTAGAAATTAGCTAGAGGCTAGTTACTACGAAGGGATTAGAGTTAGTCCTAGGATTACAAAAGAGTTTATTTTGTAAGTCCGTTTGGCTCAGAGTTTTAGTAAAGAGTTTGAGCATATCCTACTGAGGAGTAGGTCGTGGGTTTTTCACCTTTTGAGCCGTGTGTTTTCCACGTAAAATCACTGTATTTTTACTTTACTGCTTTTATTATTCCGCAATAGTAGAAATTAGAACACCAAGAAGAACCAGGTTCTTCTAGAGAGACAGCACCCGATAAATTGGATACCACACAAACTAACATATCTTCTTGTGTGGTATTGATGTCTAAAACATCACAAAACAATAGGTAATCATGATAGTCAGATTCATTAAAAATAGCACACATATAATAGGCATGTGTTGAAACTTAAAGCTCAAACATGTTTAGATGCTACAGAACTGATTTCAGAGGAAAATAAACAAACTAACATAGAAGTGCAGGATGTAGTGAAGAACACATATTAGCCCAACACAAACTAAGAAAAAGTTGGAATCTATCACATGTAATGAAAATGCATTCAACTATCAAAGGACATAGATACAGGGGAGTGTAGAAAGATATCATGGAAGTATAATACAGGGATTCATGCCTAACAAAGGAACTAAATCATGCTCACAGAATTTAAACGTCTTTAATACCTATAACACATATAGATATATAGAAGAAAAATAGTTAACATTGCAAGAGTTAAAGGCACTAACCAGTAGCAAAATTAAACGAGCAAAGAACAAGGAGTTTAGAATACTGGTAGCAAAAATCCCAGATCTCCGATACTTCAGAGTTCACAAGAGCCTCGTAAGGGCCTCGAGTAGTGCTTCCATCGGAGGAGGTTGATAATATTATGGCCTTGGCTTTCAGCCGGCCAGAGAGCCAAGTATTTCAGAGAAACTAAACGAGTGAGGAAAATATATTAAGTGCAATAGTAGTGACAATTAGGTCTGTTTAGGCGGTTAGGGAAGAGGGTTTTATAATGTTCAGTTAACCAAAATAAGAAAAGGAAAACATCAATTGAATCACAAAAATAGGGAAAGAATAACATGCAGAATTGATTTTGAATTGGATTAGGATAAAAACAAACAAACCCTAGTTGACAGAAATCAAAGATTGACCGAGGATCTTGGTGAATCGGACTCATATAGCCTTGCTATAAACTTATATATATGAAATATCATCTGGATGTCAACGATTCAAGTTGATTCCCCTTGATTTGAAGATTTGTACTTGCCAAAATAAAGCAAGTACTATGTAATACCATAAGTAAGCAACCAGTAGCAAAGGAATACAAATATAGTAAGGAAATAGTGGGTGAATCCCATTGTTAACAGGATTAGGAGAGGGATTGGAAAGGGCGGCGATTAGGGTTCTTCGGAGAAAGGGAGGATTCTAGGGATTTCAGGGGCGGCGGGTTGGTAGAAATGGGCTAGGGTTTTAGGTAAGGCGGGGATATAAAGAACGAGATTGGTTTGTTAGGGGTCGTTGATCATTTAAGATCAATAATCGAGATAGAAAGGGGAGCGGAGCATGTCGTATAGGCGGGTATGGGGTGGTGGGTTGCTGGTATTTGGCTAGGGGTTATTGGGCTAGAGTTTTAAGGTGTGGGCTGGTGAATCGGGTCCGAAATTTGACATGTTTTGGGCCAGATTTTAAATATAAGAAATTAAAGAAAAACATTTTTAAAAAATAGCTAAAATAAATATAAAAATATTGTTAATGCAACTTAGTAATTTAAAACAATAGTAGAAAATGTAAAAATTATTTTGACCTTGTCACATGGTCGTCCTGCGTTCTGGATTTAATGATCACATCATCTACATATACCTCGATTTCCTGGTGCATCATGTCATGAAAATTGGTGGTCCTAGCCCTCATGTAAGTTGCCCCAGTGTTCTTCAGATCGAATGGCATGACCCGGTAACAGTAAGTACCCTAAGGTGTGGTGAAAGCCGTCTTTTCTGCATCTTCTTCATCCATTAGAACCTGGTGATATCCAGCGTAACAATCTACGAAATACTGTATCTCATGTTTGGCACAATTGTCAACCAGGATGTGGATGTTTGGCAATAGAAAGTTATCCTTAGGGATCGCTTTGTTCAGATCCCGATAATCGACACAAACTCGGGCTTTCCCATCTTTCTTCGGCACTGGGACCACATTAGCTAGCCATGTGGTGTTTCGGACCACTCGGATTACACTGACTTTCAACTGCTTAGTGACCTCTTCTTTGATCTTGTCACTTATGTCTGTTTTAAATTTTCTCTATTTTTGTTGGACAGATGGATAACCAGGGTAAGTTGGCAATTTGTGCACCACTAAATCAACACTCAGTCCGGGCATATCATCATAGGACCAGGCGAACACGTCTTTGAATTCGAACAAGAGTTGGATAAATGCATCCCTAGTTCTCTCATCAGCATGAATGCTTATCATGGTTTCCCGAACCCTTTCCGAACTACCCAAATTAACCTGCTCAGTTTCATTTAAGTTTGGCTTAGGCTTATTCTCGAATTGTTCCAGTTCTCGGTTTATTTCCCTAAAAGCCTCATCTTCATCATATTTCGGTTCTTGATTCATTATTTCATGGTTAGACAGTGTATTAATATCTGGGCATGAAGTCCGCGAGCATGTCATGTTATTTAAGTCTGCATTATTAGAACTGAAAAGAGAGATAAGAAAAATAACAAAAATCAGGAAGAATAAAGAAAGATATTCATGGACGATGAAATATTGATTTCATTTCATTGAATTTTGAAAATAAGAGGGTTTACATCGGAATTTAAAAGACAACAAACTAAAAGCACTCGAGTTACACCCTGAAATAACTCGGAATGCAGAAAGGATGGCAGGGCTGAACTACCGGGATTACCGCCTGACAGGGACTGGAGTAGCCTTCCAATTTTGAATCTTGGAATCGGGCCCCATATGTTGCACTTCAGCAGTGATTGAGCCTTCTCTTGGTTGTACCATGTGATTCTCATACAACATTTGTCTCATTGCCCCACATATCTCTTCAATTTCTTCAGTCGTGAAGGCCTCTTCTTCTTCCTCTATGTACCTTGGCTTAACAAACGTCCCTGCAAGATGAGGGACCGGTTGAGGTAGGACCCATCCATTGTTCTTACGTTCATTAGCCCATTTAACATCAGCGGCAGTAGCTTGAAACCCTATGCCAAAGAATTTCTCGATGGCAGTCAAAGTGATTGGTTTTGTAATGCCTTGCAAAGATACCCCGAGCCCTTTTCCAGGCTTGTACCCATGTTTGATCATGTCATTAGCGACCATGATTTATGCATTTGATAAGAAGGGTTGAGGACACAGGGTTCCTTCCTCGCACTGGTCTGCGACCACGATCTCAAAAGCTTGGTAGACTATGTGCTCGCTACCTTCCTTAGCTTCCAGGCAAGGGACTGATGGGTCCCTGTAAATTGATTGCTCATCTTCTCCGTGGACCATGATTTCTTGATCTTCATGCTCAAACTTAACCATCTGGTGGAGAGTAGAGGGTATGGCTCCTGCGGCATGGATCCAAGGCCTTCCCAGGAGATAATTGTAGGAGGTGTCCATGTCTAAGACCTGAAATGTCACTTCAAAATCCACATGGCCGATGGTTAGGACCAAATCAGTCTCCCCTATTGTATCCCTATTGATACCGTCAAAAGCACGTACGCAAACATTGTTGGGTCTAATCCTCTCAATCCCAATTTCCATTCTCTGTAAGGTCGAGAGAGGGAAGATGTCAGCCCTAGATCCGCTATCCACCATAACTCTTTTCACGTAATATCCTTCACATTTAACGGTCAGGTAGAGAGCTTTGTTGTGGGCAGCCCCTTCCGGGGGCAACTCATTCCGGCTAAATGAGATCTGGTTAACTTCAAAAAATCGTTCTGCCATTCTTTCTAATTGCTCAACCGTGGTCTCGGCCGGAACATATGCTTCATTAAGCGTTTTTATCAGCACTTTCTGATGCTCATTCGAACTTATCAGCAAGGACAAAAGTGAGACCTGAGAGGGGGACAATCTGAGTTGATCAATCATGGGATATTCAGAGTTTTCATTTTTCTGAAGAATTCCTCTGCCTCTTCAGCACTGACTGGATTTTTAAGCGGAAAATGCTTTTGTTTGCTCTTGTTCAATTCTTTCAAGTTGAGGTACTTCTCAGACGAGTTCATTTCATTCACCTCTCCCATGATTTCCTTTCCCTTGTACATCACCACTGTTTATTGTAGTTCCAGGGGATGGTAGTGGTGTCCTTCATGGGATTCTATGGTGCGCGGCTGATAACTACGGGCTCAGTCAGCCTGGGTGTAATAATCGTCCCCTGCGCCATATAAGTCCCTTTTGGTACATACATCTTCGGTACATTCAGTATAGCCTTGTTTTGCTCCAATATTTTGGGGGGACTCAACACAAACTGTTATTTTCTAGGGGCCCTGGGAACATAGAGAACGACATCTTTAGGAGGTCCTGCCCCTGTCTTGGTTTCCACAACTTTTCATGTGCTCTAAGGAGTGACGTTTCTTTTCTTTTCATCTCTAACTTGCTTTGGTGCCACTTTGGGCTTCTTCTCTACGTCAGCAATGGCAATAATAGCTTTCAGAGTTGGGTCAAACTCTTGGTCCTCGTAGATCATCCCAATAACTGGCCCGTTGTTGTGAGCCGACAATGGGTTATTGGTCACATTGGGAGCCTCTTCATCCCTCAAGACCACCCGCTTTTGTTCTATTTAATTTTCAACCGCCCGCTTGAGGTCCATCAATCCTCAGTGTTGTGTCCTTCTGTCCCTAAATGATAAGCACATCGAGTACCGGGTCAGTAGGAGGGGGATTTTGGGTTTTGCCTGTTTGGGGGTACAGGCTATAACAGACCCATTTGGACCAGTTTTGGGAAAAGTCGAGAATATGATTCGTCGATTGGTGTAAAGTTATCCCTTATGGGTGGCTCACGGGGATGGGTCTTATAATTATTTTATGGAGGGCATGGATTATACTGGGTTTGGTGACGAGGGTTGTTTCTGGGTGGTGGAGCTCAGTTCTGGTTATAATGTTGTTGCGGTCGGGTGTACGGCTGGGCATTCATTACTGGATAAGGCTGAGGTGTCATGGCATATGCCGCATCTTGGTGAGGATAGTAATGTCGTGGGGTGCTGGAAAAGTAACCCCCGGGGTGACGGGGGTTTCTTAGACTTGAGACCATCATTGCTACTTTTTCTTTATTTTTCCTATTTACCGCACCCTCTCCCCCCCCCCCCCCCGGCCCATTCTAGATTGCTTGTGAAGTTGCTCTTATAGATGACTGGCTCAAGATGCGACCCCTTTTCAAACCATTTTCAACCATCTCCCCAATCTTTATAGCTTCTGCAAATGGCTTGCCCATAGCGGACATCATGTTTTGAAAATAGTCAGCCTCTTGGGCTTGCAAGAAGACGCTAACCATCTCGGTCTCGTCCGTTGGGGGTTTTACTCTGGCCGCTTGTTCGTGCCACTTGATAGCATATTCTCTGAATCTTTCTGAAGATTTCTTCTTGAGATTGGACAAAGAGTTTCTATCTGTAGCTATGTCCATGTTGTACTGGAATTGTCTGACGAAGTCTCGGGCCAAATCGTCCCATATATGCCAATGGGATATGTCCTAGTCCATATACCATTCGGATGCAATTCCGGCTAAACTCTCCCCGAAGTAAGCCATCAAGAGTTCTTCTTTTTCGCCCGCTCCTCTTAACTGATTGCAATACTTTTTCAGGTGGGCTATGGGGTCTCCGTGTCCATCATACTTTTCAAATTTGGGAGTCTTGAACCCGATGGGCATATGAACATGTGGAAACATGCACAAGTCCGTAGGAGACACTCTTCTGGCCACTCAGGCCTTGCATGTTCTTAAGGCTCTGTTCAATGCTTTTCATTTTTTGAGAGATCTCTTCTTGCTCAGGGTTCTTCATGGTTTTCTCTTGTTCCATGGTAGACTCATACTGAGGGTGTTGAGGGTAAGAGTTTGGGGTGATATGAGTCGTGTCCAAATGAAATAGTGGTGTTTGGAAAGTAAAGGTTGACGGCTCGAAGCTTGGCCCGGATACTGTTGGTGGTGTCGTAGCAGATATTGGTGGTGCGGTGAATATGTTGGAAGATACTCCCGAAAACAGTGCCTGGGGAAGAACCTCAGAAGGCATTCCGGTGAAATGGGCTGACATAGTTGGGTACCTGAACGGGATGGCCGGGTAGCTTATTGGGACGTTGGAAGTTCCACTTGTTCTGGGAATCAATTCGGGAAAACCAGGGATGGCACAGGGTGGTTCTCTACCGTTAGACCAAGCGTCCCACATCTCCAACATGCGGCGATGCAGTATCCTATTTTCTTCAGCAGTTGCTAACTCAGATGTCGGGATAACCGATATTGGGCTTTCCTCTGAGGGGTTGATGATTGGTAGGTGACCTTCTGGCGTCATATTGACACTCCCTTTGGATCTCGTGAAGTATGAGACCTTAAAAACGTATACCACAAAACTGTTAGATTGAGACATTTAACACATAGGGAATCGCACGTTGAGGGTATGCAATGCTCCTCGACAGTTAAACATTTTTCTACATGTTTTGCAACAGTTGAGTGTCTCATCCCGGATTTTGTTGTCTCCCAAATTTGAATTTTTACTTTTCTTGCTTCTTTCAACATTTTCTCTCTTTTCTCTTCTAAAGTATTTCCTTTTTTAGGGGTTATGATCGAATCCTATGTGGATTGCCTATGTATCACGTCGCCGCATGAATCAGATCATCACGTAGTTCAAGAAATAAATGCAAAAAGAAAGAAACATTTTGATTTTCAAATTTTCATTAAATGAAAACTTCTAATGTTCTCTATTACAACAACTCCGACATACATATTTAAGAACTAAAAACCAAAACAGACTCAAATTAGACTAACCAGACTGTAAAAGAAACTGAAATACAGACTCGAATAAGAAAATCAGGAATACATAAGTGCCTCTACTACTACTCCCCGGGTCCGCGGGACATCAGTCGGTCTCGTCGCGGGCCTGCAGGCCATGTCTTTTTGGAGGCGATATAGGGTCGTCCATTATCTGACTGATAAAAATCATCACAATTGCGAAGAATGTAGATCTGGTCATATCCTTGCACTCACGGCATTTCATGACGACATAATCAGCAATTCTTCTGACCCTTTCTCTAATGATGCCCTTTTCTTGGAGTAAGCGCCCAATCTGCTGGGACCTAGACTCCATAACTTGGGTGGCCTTATGGTTTTGCTCTTGTAACTGCTTCAAATCTTCTTCCAATTGAGACATCAATGCATAACAGTGTTCCCGTGCTGCTTTAAAATTCTTCGCTTGCTTAGTCATTTCGTTCTCAAGAGTGGTTATCTTTTCCGTTAAACTTGTGACATTTTGTCATACTTTCCTTTAAGCTGTTGAACAAACTTCACCCGTTCTTCTGCATTTTTTGCCAAATTTGCCCATGTTCTTGCCAATTCATCTTCGGCTTTGTCCAAATCATCCCCATAATCGCACATTTTTCGCCTAAGACCATTTATAAGTCTTTCATCTGTTTTGCTCCTCTCTGGATTTTCAGCAGCTATCTTCATCCTTTGAATCTGGGCTTGGAGAGCTTTGTTTTCTTTGGCCAACCTGTTCTTCTCCCCTTCATCTACAGCGGCTTGCAAATTGCTTGCAAATTTAATGTCTTTGATTTTCCCTTCCAATTTGCTTATCATAGCCCTGTAGCCTTTCTCTTTTTCCAACGAATTCCATTGTTCTTGTACCTCATCAGTGAATTGTTGTACGTGGGGTATTTTGGCGGGTCGTTCAGGATCTTGATGGTCTCTACCCCTTCTACCATACCAGGACACGTAGCTAGGCTCTACCTCACCTTTGGACAAATCCCTTACTCGAGTCTGCGGCTCCAGAAACCTACATTGGTGCCAAATCTGGCGGACCCTATCTTCCGGGAATGCAGGTCTTGGACACAGTTCAATGACTTTTTGACTCAAATCTTCATCATGAGGAACAGTTTGGTGCCTTCCCAGCTGTCGTAGAACCCTGTGTGGGGCATACGGCTGAATACTTCGAAGACCCATCAATAGAAGAAAACACACTTCGGCCGACATATAAATAACTTCATTGACAGGGAGCCAGCTGAATGTCCATTCAATCTAGTTGGCAGTCAAGAAACCCAAATGTGCAAACCATGCTTCTCTACCATCCGGAAATGCATGACCCTCTACCCGGGTTTTATGTTCTTCAATGTAGTTGAGACCAGTCAGATAGTAATTCATACAACCCGGGCGATGGCAAAGGTGTTCTATCATCCAGATCTGTAAGAGTAAATTGCAACCCTCGAAGAACTTTCCCCCTGATTGACAAACAGTTACAGCTCGGTAGATTTCTGCTAGGATCATTGGTACAAGAGTGCCATTAGCCTTTTTGATCATGAAGTCAGCCACTTCTACGAGTCCCAACTCTATATGTCATTCATTCCTCGGGCAGATTAGAGTACCCAATAATGCTACCACGAAGGCCAATCCCCGTCGTGCTTCCCATTTGCTTTGATTCCCTTGGTGGGTTAAACCGGTATTCAGAGCATCAAAACCACGAGGGTCCCCATAACGACGGTAGAGAAAGTAGAATGTGTAGAATCCCTCAGTTAAGTTCTCATCTTTGACTTCCCGGCTAATTCTCAAAAGGTCCAAGAATTTGTGAGGAGTTACAGCTTTGGGTGCCACTGGTATCGACTCTTGAGATTTCCGTTAAGGCCAGCATAGCCTGCTATCTCCTCAAGTGTTGGAGTTAGCTCAAAATCAGAGAAATTGAACACGTTGTGCGCTGGATCCCAAAATGGTATTAAAGCCTCAATTATGTCCAGTCTTGGTGTAATCTTCAAAAGGCCCGTGAGCCCGCCTAAAGCTTTTATTACAGCACCTCTACTGACCTCCCCCAGGTCATTCCACCATATATGGAGTCCTATCGGCATTTCTTCTACAACTTTGAAAGGTATATTTTCAATAGTGTTCATCCTGCACATTTATTTAAAGTGATTGGTTAAAAAGAAAAACTATGATTTATTTTGACCTAAAAAAAGTGTTAATTTTGCAAAAAATTGTAATTAATTAAAACGGACCATCTTTGCAAATACGACCCTTCAGCACATCGGGAAGGAAGATTTTAAGGTTGTGTTTGCTAATTGGTCAAAATTTTGAAAAATGACCATAAGTGGCTATTCTTGCAAAAACAACCTTCTGGCGCCCCGTCGGGACATCTTTGGCTATTTAGACAAAAACGGCATCACATAACTTTATCTATGACAAAATTCCGTATTTTATTTTCGCAAAAATAGGGTTGGACCCGATGAGACTTGCCTACGTATCCCACACCGGTGGGAATCAAACACGCGTAGTTCGAAAATTTTGACGCAATTTTGAAAAATATGACACTAACTTATTTCATTTTTCGAAATACATTTTATTTTCTCCCTTTTTTTTCAAAAATTTTGGCAGAGTTTCGAGGCACTTTTAAAGACCGGGGTTTTCAAAAATCGGATAAATTTTCTATCCTACCTCACTCTTGGATTTTCTGTTATTTCTTTCTTTAGCCGGTCATCAAACAAACCGAGGCAAATAATGTACACATAGCAGGTAAGATGCATCAGGATGGTCCTTTATTTCGGGTTCACCTGTCCTAGACGAACCCAACCCCTGTGTTGAGTCCCCTAAGTCAAATGCACGTGATGCAAACAAACACACCTAAGAGGGATCCGACATGAGACTATGTTATTCTAAGTTTAAATCATGGGGTTTTGTTCTAGACCTGGCTTACACGAACGAACAGCTCGAGCAGGGGGGGNATACAGAAGTTTCACCCGCTTTGCAACTTGTCCGAACCTCGTTCTAAAATTGGAAATGATTCTAACAGAAAATAAGTCACACGAAGTGCACACTTCCCAGATGATTTAAAAGACTCATAGAGAAGAGGGTTTCGTAACAATTTATATACAGTCCAAACAATATCAAAGCGGTAAAAAGTGGCATTTAGCATATTAGGCTCAAACACGTAAAAATCAGATAATAAAGCCAAATATAACAGTTATTCTAAGCTTGAATTTTTTAACCCTGAACCAGAGATTCTGGGTTCGATCCCCTGCAGAGTCGCCAGAGCTGTCACACCTCCTTTTTCTCGATAAGGGTGGGATAAGGGATTTTTTCCAATTTAAGTGACATAAATAGATTTTGGAATTATTTATTTAATTTCAAATTCGCCACTTGGAATAGTTATAGTTTTCCAAGTCACCGGTTTATTTTAAATCCCAAATCGAGGAAGTTTTGACTCTGTTTTAAAAGTCTGCGAACCAGAAATCCAGGTAAGGAATTCTGTTAACCCGGGAGAAGGTGTTAGGCACTTCCAAATTTCATGGTTCTAGCACGATCGCTTAACTATTAATAATTGGCCTAATTATCCAATTAATTACATGTCTTAAACTTATTGTGCATTTTTAAACCTTTTGAACTGCTTTTAATATTTATGGAATTATTCTGAAACAAGTCCAATGGCGTACACTTATTGTTTTGGACAAGTTGTAAATCGCACCACATGAAATGCACCAGCAATTTATAACATTTTTTTTTAGTTAGTGTTTGAAGTTGTGGTCGGGTCACATAAGATGTAAACCCGAATGTAGATTACGTAATCATGACTATGGTCATGATGATTTAATTGCATATCTAAAGCAAACTATTATTTTTCATAAGTTCTTTGTTTTGCCTAAGTTATTTGTAACATTAAATTAAGAGTGAAAGAGGTATTTTTTGGACTACAAAGTATGTGTTTATTCAAGGTATTCTAAGACTAAGTTTGTTGGTCTAAAAAAGTCAGGATTTTTGGGTCATATTGGAATCTGGCCCAATTTTAAGAAATTTGTTAGTCTAAAAATCTGAATTTGGGTCATGTTGAAATCTGGCACAGTTTTGTGTCTAAATACTGGGCCAGTCACGATTTTAGGCCAGTATTAACAGAAAAATGGAAATAGTTCAGCGAAACATTAAATAAAAGGATTCAAAAATGTACAAAAATGAAAACATAATCCAATTTGCATATGATTCGAATTTTAGTCCTAAAAGACAGTAGAAAATGCATTAACAAGTTCGAACATTTTTGTCATAAAAAGCTGTACTTTTTAAGGGTTGTATGGAGCCCCACATAAGTCCAGTAATATTTTGTGTTCTTAATTAACATTGCTGGGTTTTACACCCCAGACCCAATGGCCTGAAGTCCAGACTCAATCAAGCTTACTAGGCCATTTTTTGCAAGTTTGGCCCAATTTCTGCGATTTTCATTCAGAAGGCCGGATGATATTGAATTTCAAGTCCAATAAGGACAGAAAACACAAGGTTTAATGAATAAAAAACTTTTAAGAAAAGTCCAGTCCATAATATTACAACTGGAATCCATATTGAACAAGGAAAATGATGTAATTTTCATAACTAGTAAATCTAGATACAGCTTTCAAAAAAAAAAACTAGTCTTACACTAAATGAAAGGCAACAGCTGCTGCTGCTTCAGCTCTATCAAATCTACATACCATTTCTCAGCCAAAACCAAACAAACACCTGCATTTTTTATAACAAAATGTGCATTTTTTGGAGTGAATCTGACTCAACTAGTGGTCAGATTCACCACACCTTTAATGTTGTTTTATATTATTTTCACAAATAAGTTCATGTTTTCACAAGAATTCCTTAAATAATACCAAATCAGACAAAACTAAGTATTAACACACATAATCTAAAGCTGAAACTAGTACAGAAATACACACAGTTATGGAAAGAAAACAGGTTTCATTTCATCTACAAAAACATGGTTACATACCTTTTAAAGAGAAAAACAGCAAGAATATAGGACCAAATAAAGATCAGAAAACCAGAGAGTTATGAGCCTTAAAAAAACAACAAAAAATACAGCAACAACTAGAAGAAACCCAGGAAAAGAGCAGCTCCAAGGAATCAATATTTTGAAGCAGAAAATACAACTAGGAAACCAGTTTTTCAAAGAAAACTTAGCTAGGAGAGAACCAGTTTTTTCAGCATGTTTTTGTGCTCATCTTTATGTTTTCAGAATGTTCTTTGTGTTTTTTCAAAGTAAAAGTGTGTTTTTCAGAGTAGTGTGTATGCAGAATTTTGTTCTTGTGAATTTTTCATAGTGAATCCCTCTAATTCTGTGTAATTGTCCTTGATTTTCAAAAGTAGAATAGCCTATATATAGGCTGACCTAGGAAGAGCATATTTTAAGAATATTCTTTATCTTTTTAAATCTGAATATAGTACAATACAGTTGTCTTGTCCTTCTTATCCTATTTTCAGCATCTTTGTAACAGCTAGGACAATTGTACCATTTCAAGAAGGTTCTTCTATTTACAACCCCTTTTTATTTCTGAAAATTACTGTTTTTACCTAGAAAAATCTGATTTATTGATTTTCTTATTTTGTTTTGATGTTTATCCTTATTTTAGAAGCTTCTTGAGTTGTTACAGCCAGGATTCCTTACTTAAAATTCCTAAACTACCCTGAAATACCCCTGAAATTACCCCCCCCCCCCCCC